>PVJL010003353.1:61485-160503 GCA_004026885.1 Lyroderma lyra
AGAACCAAAAGGATTGAAAGAACTCTGCAAGAAATATCCGACTCCATGAGACAAAACAACATCAGGATAATAGGAATAGAAGAGGGGGCAGAGCAATCTCAAACAAATCATAGATGAGAACTTTCCAAACCTATGGAAAGATCTGGAACCCCAAGTTCAAGAAGAAAACAGGTCCCCCAGATACCTGGACCCCAACAGATCTTCTCCAAGACACATGGTACTAAAGATTCCAAAATTAAAGACAAAGAGACAATTCTCAAGGCAGCCAGGGAAAAAAGAACTCTAACCATTAGAGGAAAACCCATCAGGCTGGCATCAGATTTCTCAGCAGAAACTCTACAAACCAGGAGAGAGTGTGATCCAATATTCAAAACTTTAAAAGAGAGAAACTTCCAGCCAAGAATAAATTATCCAGCAAAATTATCGTTCAGAAATGAAGGTGGAATAAACACCTTTTCAGACAAACAGAAGCTGAGGGAATTTGTCAGCACAAGGCCAGCAATCCAAGAAATACTGAAGGAGGCTCTTCAGCCTGAAACAAATCATCAGGAAAAATGGAACAAAGTTGGGGCAACAAGAAAGAAACAAAAATAAACAAACAAACAAAAACAAAGAAAGAAATAAGTAACGGCCAAAGAAAATTCTCACATATCGACCATCACTCTAAATGTTAATGGACTGAACTCACCAATAAAAAGACACAGAGTAGCAGACTGGATTAAAAAACAGAATGCATCCATATGCTGTCTCCAAGAAACACACCTCAGCTGTAAGGACAAACACAGACTCAGAATGAAAGGATGGGATACAATACTTCAAGCAAATGGTAACCAAAGAAAAGCAGGAGTGGCCATACTAATATCTGATGAAATAAACTTCAAGTTAAAAAAGATAGTAAAAGACAAAGATGGTCATTACATAATGATAAAAGGCACAATGCAACAACAAGAAGAGTTGACACTAATCAACATATATGCTCCGAAACAGAATGCACCAAAATACACAAAGAAACTTCTAAACAGACTTGAAAGGAGAAACTGATGAATACACAATCATAGTGGGAGACTTAAACACCCCGCTAACAGCCATGGACAGATCATCCAAACAGAAAATAAATAAGGAAATAACAGCTCTAAATGACACATTACAGCAATTGGACATAATTGACATTTACAGGACATTTCATCCAGCAAAGAGAAACTACACCTTCTTTTCTAGTGTGCATGGAACATTCTCAAGGATAGACCACATGCTGGGACACAAAAGTAGCCTCAGCAAATTCAAGAAGATCAAAATCATACCAAGTGTATTCTCAGACCACAAAGTTTGAAATTGGAGATCAAGTGTAAAAGGAAAGCTGATAAAACCACATATACATGGAGATTAAACAACAGCTTATTAAAAAAGGACTGGATAAAAGAACAAATAAAAGATGAAATTAAAAAATATATAGAAACTAATGACAATGAAAATACAATGTATCAGAATTATTGGGACACAGCGAAAGCAGTAATAAGAGGAAAATTTATATCACTACAAGGCCTATCTTAAGAAACAAGAAAAATCACAAGCAAACATCTTAGCATCCCATCTTAAAGAACTAGAAAAAGAAGAGCAGACAAAACCCAAAGGTAGCAGAAGGAAAGAAATAATAAAAATTAAAGCAGAGCTAAACCAATTAGAGAACAGAAGGACAATAGAAAAAATTAATATAACGAAGAGCTGGTTCTTTGAGAAAGTCAACAAAATTGACAAACCCCTGGCGAGACTAATCAAAGGACAGAAGGAAAGGACACAAATATCCAAAATTAGAAATGAAAGGGGAGGAATTACCACTGATACCACAGAAATAAAAAGCATTATAAGAAAATATTATGAAGGACTTTATGCCACGAAATTTAACAACCTAGAAGAAATGGACAAGTTTCTAGAAACTTATAGCCTACCAAGACTGAACCAAGAAGAACTGGATAATCTAAATAGACCAATCAATAACAAAGAGATTGAAATGACATCCACAATCTCCCTAAAGGCAAAAGCCCTGGACCAGATGGTTTCACCAACGAATTCTACCAAGCATTCAAAGAAGAATTAACACCTATCCTTCTCAGACTCTTTCAAAAAATTGAAGAGGAAGCAATACTTCCTAACTCATTCTATGAGGCCAACATTACTCTAATAACAAAGCCCGGCAAGACAACACAAAAAGAGAAAACTATAGACCAATATCTCTGATGAACACAGATGCAAAAATCCTAAACAAAATATTAGCAAATAGAATATAACCATGCATCAAAAAGATTATACATCGTGATCAAGTGGGATTCATCCCAGGAGCACAAGGATGGTTCAACATACGAAAATCAATCAATGTGATACACCACATAAACAAAATCAAAGATAAAGACCATATGGTCATTTCAATTGATGCAGAAAAAGCTTTCGACAAGGTACAACATCCATTTATGATCAAAACACTAAATAAAATAGGTATAGAAGGAAAGTATCTTAACATAATAAAGGCCATATATGAAAGACCCTCGGCTAACATCATACTGAATGAGGAAAAGCTGAAACCTATTCCCCTAAAATCAGGAACAAGACAGGGATGCCCCTTGTCACCACTGTTATTTAATATAGTACTGGAAGTTCTAGCCACAGCAATCAGGCAAGAGAAAGGAATCAAAGGTATCCAAATTGGGAAAGAAGAGGTCAAATTGTCACTATTTGCAGATGACATGATCCTTTATATAAAAAATTCCAAAGATTCCACCAGGAAACTATTAGAAACAAATAAGGAATATAGGAAAGTCGCAGGATACAAAATCAATGTACAAAAATCAACAGCATTCCTTTATGCAAATAATGAATCCTCAGAAAAAGAAATGAGGGAGTCAATTCCTTTTGCTATGACAACAAAAAGAATGAAATACATGGGAATTAACTTAACAAAGAACGTGACAGACTTATACACAGAAAAGTATAAGACACTTTTGAAAGAAATTGGAACAGACTTTGAGAGGTGGAAAAATATCCCCTGTTCGTGGATAGGAAGACTTAACATTGTTAAAATGGCCATTCTGCCCAAAGCAATATACAGATTTAATGCAATACCCATCAAAATCCCACAATCATACTTTTGTGAAATAGATAAAAGAATTACTAGATTTATATGGAACAATAAAAGACCTCGAATTGCCAAAGCAATACTACATAAAAAGAATAAGGCTGGTGGCATTACACTTCCTGACTTCTATTTATATTACAAAGCATCAATAATCAAAAGAGCTTGGTACTGGCAGAAGAACAGAAATATAGACCAATGGAATAGAACTGAAAACTCAGAAATAAACCCACAAATATAGGGACAAATAATTTTCGATTAAGGAGCAAAAAACATACATCTAACTTATTGTTGATTCCCTCTAATATATTTTTCATTTTGGTATTGTAATCTTTATTTCTGACTGGTTATCTTTTATGTTTTCTATCTGTATTCCTGTGTTTCCTACCTCTTTGCAGAAGTTCTCACTGAGATCATTTAGTATCCTTCTGAACACTACCAGACACAGTGTTCTAAACTCTGCATTTGGTAGATTTTTTGTTTTCATTTTGTTTAGTTCTTTTTCTGGAGCATTGTAGAACACATTTCCTTATTTCCCCCTTTTGTTTGCCTCCCTGGGTTTGTTTCTTTGCTTTAGATAGGACTGCTATGTCTCCCAGTCTTGATGGAGTGGTGTCATATAAAAGATGTCCATTGAGTCCAATGGTTCAGTCTTTCTGGTCACTTGAGTTGGATTCTCCAAGTGTATCTCTTGTGTGGGTTGTGTGTGCCTTCCTGTTGTAGTATAGGATTGGTTGCTGTTTGCATGTAAATAGGAGGGACTGATCTTCAGACTAAATGGTTGGGAGGTTTGGCTATGAATATAGTGAAGAACCTGTTTTTCAGGGATGGACCCCTATGGAACAGGATTTGCTTCAGTGGGACTCAAGTGCCTGCCCAATTTGCCCTTTTGATATGCTACTCGTGGAGGTGGTGGGTGGTACTTTGGTATGGTTTAGAGCTGGCCACCTGGTATGTTGTTTCTGGGAAATTTTGGGAAATGCTCTGGTTCAGGCCATGGTCAGCTGCTGCCTGTGTCCTGTCCAGGTCAATTTGGTAAGTGCTACAAAGTGATCTGTTGATGATTGCCACTTGTTCTGGTTTTTGAGTTGCCTGGAAGAAGCTAAGTTGTGAACCTTGGTCAGTTGTCACTAAGACTGGGCTTGAGGCTGCCTAGTAAGAGGTATAGGGCATGGCAAAGACAGATACTGCTCTTTGGGGTTTTTAAAGTTTCAAGAAATTTTAAGGAAGTTTACAGCATGAACCAAGACAGACTGTTGGTATGAAAAAGCCACTGAGAATAGCTTGGGTCCATAAATAGGTGGTGGCTGGGTCTTAGGGAATCACCAGAACAGGAAGACTAGTGTTAGACAAGTTAACAGAGACTCAAATATGGCGCCTGCTTTTATCTGCAAGCTGGGTGCAAGGAAGGTTCAATAAAAAAAAAACAATGGTTTCTGCCAGTTTCTTTCCCTGAAGTCAGATAATTCAGTTTTTTCCTCTATGTTCTTGGTACCTTTTAAGCTGCTGCCCCAGCTTTGGAACTCAGAGTGAGTTAATTCCTCAGTGAGTAAGTCAATGTATCGGTCCTTTAATAAAAATAATTACTGAGATTTCTGCCCCCTCCTACCATATCACTTAGTCATAACCCCTGCTAGTTTTCACAACCAGAAGTTATGGAACTTCTTTCTGTGGCACTGAAACACTAGACTGTGAAGACTGGTGTGGGACTTGCTCCTCAGGGGGGACCCCACAGCCAAAATATATCTTCTTACTTCGAACAACAATACATGAGTGTGGGACCAGTTTATTCTGTCTCTATCTCTCCTGCCAGTCTTGATGTGGCTTTTTTTGCATATACTTAGTGATAAGACTTCTGTTCAGCTAGACTTCAGTCAATTCTCAATGGTAGTTGTTATGTATTTTAGTTGTAATTTTGATGTGGTCATAGAGAATCCAACTATTCCATCACCTGGATTGGAATTTCCATACTTTATAGTTGAATTATACAAGCTCTCTAGTCAGTAGGTCAAATTCCTCATAAGTTCTCTGATTGTGGTAGTGTTAGACAAATCATGGGGAGGAAAGTCATATCTATACTTAGAATATGTGTTAATTTCAGTCACAATAAATTACTGCCCATATCACTGTGAAAATGGTTCAATATAAAATTCACTCATTTGACAAATGGCATTCTGACATCTTTGAAAAACTAAATGTAAGTTTGCCAGTAATCCTTGTTGCTGGAAAATTTGACATTAGACAATGGTATTAGTTAGAGCAGAGTTAGTGACTAGACCATTAGAGTCACATATAGCCTCTAGTTCTTTCCACAAAGCTGCTTCCTTCATGAACCCATGTACTAGCCTGGGGTGGTCATTTACAAATGGTTGTTATCAACTAGCTGAGCCATTTTGTCTACTTGGTTGTTTGTGGCTCTTGTATAGTAGATCTTTGGTGGGTAGTAACATATCATTTAAGAATAAAAAAGCAACACTTAAGTTCTAACACATTTCTGTGTAAAAACTAACAGACTTTTTTTAAGACTTCAGAGGCCTAACTTACTAACTGATGATATTATTCCTCTACAGTAAACATATCAAATGAATCTATATTACAAATTAAAGACATTTCTGCTACAACATATTAAAATTATTTTAAAATTATGCTTCCCAAATTATTTGACTACAAGTAACATTACATTCACAGTTGGTTAAATTTTTGGCTATCATTTCACCTATTCAGAACTTTTTTCAAAGTAGGAAAAACAAAATTTAAATTGTACTTTAAATAACAGTTTTATATCATGATACACTTTGTAAAACTTTTATAGTTTACATTATTTCAGTCATTACTGCTTCTTTTGTATTGTGGAGAACATAATTTATTTTTTAAGCCTCAAATATTTTTTATAATATTTCTTGTTAGTTTGTTCAATAAAGGCACGCAGAGCTTAAAGTTTTATGTCTTATGTGAATTATGGGTAAATTGTCTTGTTTACAGTTATCATGACACCTTTCCAATTTATCTTCTTCAGTAATTATTCACCGTTCATTTAATTTATAACAAAATTTCCTTATCATTTAACTTTTCAACTTTTCTATTTTTTGTATAACATTAAATGTATTGTAATGAAAGCTTGACATGGCAAATTTACTAAAACTGATTTTTTTCTACATAAAAATCTACTTATAAATACCAAAAAGTGATCTTTAAAATATATGTACTTGGAGAATTATTCAGTGCAGGATACTACTGTTTTTTTGTACTTGGTCATCCCTTATTTACAAGTCATGAGGGTTCTCTATTTGTGAGAATAAATGTATTCAACAGTAGGAAGATTTGCTGCAAAAGTAATTTTTACTTTGTGTGACTCAACATTTATTTGTATTTTTATGATGTAGGTTTGTTAATAGAATTCTTCTGGATGACAAGTAGCATATGTGATAATTTGTATATATATTATATTTTAAAATTCTCCATAAAAGTAACTCTGACATTGTAAACCACATATTAGTCATGCCTTAAAAATATAAAGATGAATGGGACTATTAAATAGAAAAGGTTTGTTTGAGGATCAATAGAAATGACAAAGAATATAAAATATACAACATGAGTATACTTCAAATAGTAGTTTGTAAGGCTACTCATTGGGAATTAAATATAGAAGATTTGACAACGAAGTTTGCTAACTTGCCACTTTGCACTTATATTGGCAGCACTGTACAAACAACTTGGTAAAGTTTCATAACCTTGGTATGTCTGTATTCACAGCTGTGTCTGTGTTGATGTGTAGCAGTGTCTGACTGAGTGGCATTCATTATTGTTACTCTAATTCAAGCTCCTATATTTTCATATGCCATCACAAGAATATAAGAGCTTAAATTAGAGCAAAAAATAAACATTACATTTCTTGTTAAATTTGGTAAGAGTTAAGATGAAATGAGAGACATGTTAGTCCAAGTCTATAGGAGTAATGTCATGAAGAAAACAGCAATGTTTAAACTGATGAAACATTTTTCTGAGTTGAAAAAAAAAGTTACTAATTAAGAGAGGTCAGGGCGGTCAATAACAAGCAGAACTGTTAAAAACATTGTAAAAATTCATTAAATTGTGTCAAAATCAACAGATGACTGTGAGAAGCATGTCAGACCAAGTATACATTGATAGAGACACAGGAAAATCTTCACTGAAAATCTTTGCATGAGAAAGGTTTATGCAAAAATACTCCCAAAAGAGCTCACCAATGAATAAAAGCAAAAAAAAAAAAAAAGAATGAAAGTTTACAAGATCTTTCAGAGAGGCAAGATGATGTTTTGGGCTATGTTATCATTGGTAATGAAACATGGGTGTACCAACAAAACCCTGAAACAAAGCATCAAAGTACATAATAGAAGTCAGCAAACTTTCCATGACCAAAATACTTCCACCCAAATTAAGAGCCAAAACAATGTTGTTAAACTTTTTGATATCAGAGAGAATGTTCCTTACGAACTTGTACCAATGGAACAAATGTCAACCAAGTTTACTCTTTGGAAGTGCTGAAAAGGCTGTGCAAAAATGTTAGATGAAAACAACCTTAAAAAAAAAAAAAGAAAACAACCTGAACTTTTCACCACCAACTCATGGCTCTTTCATCATGACAATGCACCAGCTCAAGTAGCAGTGTCTGTGAGAAAGTTCATAGCCAGTAAACAAATAAATGTACTGAAACACCCTTCCTTCTCACCTGATCAGGATACTAATGACATTTTTCTTTACCTGAAGATAAAGAAAATATTGAAAGAAGGGCATTTTGATGACATTCAGGACACCAAGGGTAATACAACAACTCTGATGGCCAGTCCAGAATAAGAGATCCAAAATTGCTTTGATTGGTGGACTAGGCACTGGTATCAAGGCATATCTTCCCAAGAGTATTACTTCAAAGGTGATAGTAATAAGGTATGTACCACTTTTTCTAGAATGAGTTCACAAACTTAATTGTCAGACTGCATATAATTATACAGAATAAATTATTAAAAATTAAATATGCAAAATTAAATAAGCAAATGGAATCATTAGGGATTTTTACTTTATTATGTTTTGGCAATGGCCATATGCAAAAATACACACATGCGCGCGCACACACACATACACACACACACACACACACACACACACACATACACACATATATATAATGTATATACAGAGGGTGACAAAGTAATGTATATACATTTTAGGGAATAAAAAATTCTATTGAAATTTTAATACTCAATATAAACTGATAACAAAAGATAAGTACAAGTCATTATAAGAAGTGGTTACCATCAGCACTTCTGATTATAGTGAACTACTGCTTGAGAAACATGGACCAAAGTTTCCACTGTGCATGTCTTTTCAATTTCTTCCCAAAGTACCACCAGTGTTGATGGTTTTCTATGGTAAACCACAATTTTAAAAGTTTCCATAGGTAGAAGTAAAGGGGTGTTAAGTAGGTAGAACATAAGGAAAACTCAAACATTCTTGAGTTTCAAATACATGTTCTAAATGGGCTTGTGCTCCTTGAAAAATGACCATGATCTTCTGCCTGTCACACAGTGATGCCAGATTTTATTTGATTAATACTATCTTTTGAGCAAATATCATACTGCTCATTGCTTCTGTAACTCAATTCAACATCGAAAAGTAATACATAAATATCATCTCTTAAATTGTATATACATTTTTTGGGACACCCCTGGTGTGCATATAAATAAATAAATGAAAATTTTGCACCCTCCTGTCATAAAATTTTTGTGAGACTGAAGTAAGGAGATACTTTTGAAGACTACACTTATTAGGCTATAATTATAACTTTTGTTCTTTTATGACAAAGGGAAGATTTCTGTCTTCAAACAGTTTGTATATTTAAATTAAAAGGTTAAAAATAGAGTAGAATAGTAATGAACAAAATTAGTGCAGTGTATTAAAAAATAAAAAAGTGAAAAATAGAATAGACAAGTAATAGACAAAATTAGTGTTTTAACCTAATAAGATTCATCTTGTAGATAATTAATTAAAGGCATCTTCTTAACTACTATCTCATGTCAATACCATGGAAAACTGATATCTTTCAAAACTTGCACTGAAAACAAAATAATTTATTGAGTATAGTTAACATAAAAACTAGATATATTTACATATATTGCTCTATAGCTTTACAGTTGTAAAGCAGCACTTACTAGATACAACATGCTACAGATTATTTAAAAGCTTTTCTTCATAAAGGAGCTAAAAATATTAGTACATGAGCCTATAGAAATATGGCCTTTTGTAGAATTAATATTATATTCACTGGATTATTTAGAATTCTGTGTAATTAAATAAAATAATAGACTTCAATTAACTTTAACACTCAATATTTTCATTAGAATTTCACTTCTGTACTATTTATTAATATATTTCTTCCACATTCAAAATAATTAAAACAAATACTTATATGGTGCTTTTATATATAATATATACAAAACAATGAATTGTCTTCTGGAGGGCTTTAAAAGTGAATAAGAGATTCTATGACTTGTGCTGCTTATAATAGAGTATAAATTAAGGAATAGATATGAAAATGATAGTAACAAAAATTAGAATGTTATTTGTAGTGTGAGTGAAAAACCATAAGTTGAAAAATGCAATTACTCAAAAATGAGGTAAATTATATAACTATAAATAAAGAAAAAAGTATTTAATTTTGGTATTAAATGGTGAGATTATTTTTCTTCAACTGTAAAGATATTATAGGACAAAAACACATGAAATGGGAAAGTTTAAGGCGTTCTAAAAACAGCAAACTTTTAATTTGGCTGGAGATAAGTAATGGGTTAACTTGAAAAGTAAATAATTGTTAAACCCTGACTACAAGCAAGAAAAAGAGAAAAAATGTAATATTCTATCAAGTATTTATCTTTATTTATTAGGATTTGAAAAGTCATTATAACATTTAAAAACCAAATCAAAATTTTTATATTTCCATTCTGCAATTATATATGAAAGATCATCATATAGCATCTATAAAGTTTGTATGAAGTTGACGAGGGTTTAAAAGCAGGCAAATATGTGTCTTTCTTCATGAGGAAATTTTACTATGTCAGGAAGACTAGTACATATGACAGATAACCATTAAATAAGAAACAGGATAAAGTCTCACAAGGGAAGAACAAAGATCTACTCAGGTGAAAAAATCAGAAAAATTTTTGCAAGATATACATTGAAAAGTTGATTAGAGAGGAGGAAAGCAAGATGGTGACCAGAGTGGGGATTCTTGAAACCTCTCCTGGAAAATACAGTTGAACAGCTGGGATTCAGTGCAAAAATCTCTGAGTAGCACAATCTCAGCTTGAAAAAATTTCAGGAAAATACCTAAAGACCCGAGAAAGAGGGGCAAGCAGGAAGGGAGCAGAATAACAGAACACTTGAAGAAGGATTACAACCCAATTCAATGGAGGCTGATTGAAGAAGTTAGGCGGAAGCTGGAGGATGCTGACTGAGAAGCAACATGATGCCAGGCAGTGGCAAGGCCAAGTAGAGACAAGAGCAGAGATGAGAACAGCTGAAATTCAGTGAGATCATGGCAAGTTAGATCAAGCATAACACATTAGGGCCTCAGCCGAGCACCCTGGGTGACTCAGAGGCTGAAAAAAGCATCTGAACTGCCCTAGGCATGAATAAGGCCCCCAGCTGCACTGTCACAGCTCTAGATGCTTAAAATTGAGAAAGGCTATCACATCCAGCACAACACGAGGGAAAACAGAAGGATGGTACAAGGTTAAGAAAGACAGTAGCCAAGAATAGATTATAAGCAGGGCCAAGGGACTCCCCCTGAAGGACTGAGAGCCCCAAATCTGGCCAATGCATAACTTTTATTGATGAACATACAAGGAAGTGAAACTAGCTTTTCTATGGTCTGTGAGTTTCACTGTCTAGCAAACTGCTTTTCCCAAAAGCCCCCAATGTATTCCAACATGTATTATGTTTCTATGAGAACACATAGCTCCAAAACTCAGTGTACTGAAACCACCCCAAGGTGTTGACTCAGTATCCAAATCATCTCTAAGGAAGCATGACCAATACCATCCTATCAGGTCACCACTGGGGCATTGTGGGACACAAGGCAGCCAGGGGGCAGAAGATTAACCTCAGTGAGGGTGAGGGTCTATGCCCCACCTCTGTTGAGCCCAAGCTCTCTCCTGATGACCCCTATGTGACTATGCCTATCTTAGGTTGTTCCTCCCTTGAGGAATCTTACCCATCATTGACTAACCAGCCATATTCCAGGACCATACAGGGTGGTGTGAGGTGTAGAATTGAAAGAAGAAGAGTAATCACTATAGAGGGTCAGTTCTTCTAGATAGTCTATGCCCACATGGCCTCCATGCTTTGCTCCTGCCTTAGGATGTCATGGAGAATGTGTGGGGTTAACAGATAACTTGGAAGTTGGAAGGCAACAAGAGGCTACCATAGAAACACTGAAATTCTGAAGCACAGTCTTGGGAAAAACACAGGCTCAGGAGAAGAGAGAAAAACTGAGCTGGCCAGGAGAACTTGGCCAACCAATGAGAGCACATGCCACTACAAGATTTCGTTCCAGGAGCCTTCCCATCTCCCCCAGCTTTCCTAATAAATTACAGGAAGCAAAGTGACTGCAGACCAGCCTGCCTCCAAGTCAGATGGAGGTTGAAGGTACAGCTTAACCACCCCCCCAACCCTCTCCCAAAGCTTGCCCCCAGGGCCACCAGGTGTATGCTATGCAGCAGGACAATATAGTGATACCAACTGGGAAGAAAAAGAAAGAAAAACCAGGAAAAGCCCTCATGCCCAAATAAAGGAATATTTCAAACACAATGAGTACATTAGGATTCAAAACTGCTCAGAAAAAAAATGAAAAATCTCCATAGAAGTATCTTACAGATCTGGAAATACATGATTTAAGTGACATAGAATACGAGGCCAAAGTTCTAAAAACTCTCAGAGAGTTGAAACAATATTGGCAGAGACCCTGACTAAGGTGAATGACCTTAGAAAGGAATTTCATGAACAAAATAAATATTTAAAAAAGAAATTAAAAATATAAATGGGAATCAAATGAAAATTCAAGAGATAAACAATGCAATAAAGGAGCTGAGAAATGGAGGGAGGGCAAGATGGTGATTGGAGAGGAGGTCCCTAAAGCCTCTCCCAGAAAACACAATTGAATGGCTGTCCAGAAGCCAAGATAGAGGACCCTGAGTGAAACAACGACAGCTGAGAAATACATGCATTGCAAGTAAATATCTGAAAGTTGGAGTGAAGGGAGCGAGCGGGAGAGAGGGGAGGGAGCAGAGATGGATCACAACAGGACCTGACTGCTGCTGACTATCTGGGAGAAGCACAATGCATGGGAGGAGGGAGGCCAAGAGGCGACAACAGTAAAAGCCAGCAAAGTGGCAGAATGGTGGGAGACCATGGGTGAGCCAGGCCTTAGAGCAGCATGTTGAGGACAGAGCTTCGGAGCCAGCCTCTGAAATGTTTGAGTAACAAGAGGGCTGAGCGAGGACTCTGAACAACCGCAGGACGAGGTGGGTTCCCAGAGACAACACCTTGGCTCCCAACACCCTTGTGACCCACACCACAAACACGCATGGCTCCAACACAGAGCTGTGGTTCCTATTCCCAGCCCAACTGCGAAGGTGAGCTGGTTGCCTTCATACTGTCTGAGGTCAGGCCCACAGCTTTAGACTTGTGGTGTGCACACCTGCATGTGCGCCTCTGGGGCCTACAAGCAGTGTGAGTGTGCAGATTCTGCCCCAAAGGCTAGTTGCTGGAGCAGGCCCGGGAAGAAAGGTGGATTTAATAGCATTCACTCCAGCCAGCATGAGCAGCCTTGGACTGCCTCACCCAGCTTCCCTAGCATAAGGCAGGAGGTTGAGGTGCCCAAGCTTGCTTTTTGTTCACCTCTACCTTCTCCTACAGTCTCCCCAACCAACTAACTAACTGCAGGAAGTGGAGCAACACCAGATAGATGCACACCGCATCCAAATGTTGCAGGAGACCAGAAATAAGAAATAAACAACCCCCCTCTCTCCCAAAACTTGGCCCCCAGAGCCACCTAGTGTCGGCCCTACAGCAAAACACGAGAAAAGTACTAATCAGGACTCTTCTGCTCTGCTGAACATAATGCCTTCATGTCAAAGAGGAATAACACAGTAGACAGGATGAATTCCTTAAAAACTAAAACTGCTCAGAAAGAAAATGAAATTTATCCAGAAGACAGCTTCTTAGACATAGAAGATTCTGAACTAAGTGATAGAATTCAAAGTAGTCATTCTAAAGGCTCTGAGAGAAATAAAAACATACTGGCAGAACACTATAGCTGAGATGAAAGACATGAAAAAGGAAATCTGTGAACAAAAGAAACAATTTAACAAAGAAATTCAAAACATAAAGAAGAATGAGATGGAAATTTGAGAGATAAATAATACAATAAAACTAGTGAGAAATAAAATAATTGCCATGGAAAAGGGCCAACCAGATGGAGGAAAGAATTAGTGATATTGAACGTCAGAACATGGAAACAACTCAGAAAGAGGAAAAGAGGGAATACAGAACCAAAAGGATTGAAAGAACTTTGCAAGAACAATCTGATTCCATGAGAAAAAAACAACATCAGGATAATAGGTCTAGAAGAAGGAGCAGAGCACTCTATATACAGTATACTCAAACAAATAGTAGATGAGAATTTTACAAACCTATGGAAAGATCTGGAACAATATGTTCAAGAAGAAAACAGGTCCCCTAAATACTTGAACCCTAGCGGATCTTCTCCAAGACACATGGTACTAAAGATGTCCAAAACTAAAGACAAAGACACAATTCTCAAGGCAGCCAGAGAAAAAAGAATTATAACCTTTAAAGGAAAACCCATCAGGCTGGCATCAAACTTCTCAAAAGAAAATCTCCAAGCCAGGATAGAGTGGAACCCAATATTCAAAACATTAAAAAAGAGAAACTTCCAGCCAAGAATAAATTTTCCAGCAAAATTGTATTTCAGATATGAAGGTGGAATAAAGACCTTCTCAGATACACAGAAGTTGAGGGAATTTGCCAGCACAAATCCAGCACTTTAAGAAACACTGAAGAAGTTTCTTCAACCTGAAACAAAACATCAGGAAAAGTGGAATAAATTTGGGACAACAAGAAAGAAACAAAATAAAACAAACACAAACCAACAAATTAGTAATGGCCACAGAAAATCCTTACATATCGATCATCACCTTAAATGTTAATGGACTGAACTCACCAATAAAAAGACAGAGAATAGAAGACTGGATTAAAAAACAAAACCCATCCATATTCTGTCTCCAAGAGACACACCTCAGCCATAAGCACAAACACAGACTCAGAGTAAAAGGATGGGAAACACTACTCCAAGCAAATGGTAACCAGAGTAATGCAGGAGTTTGTATACTGATATCTGATGAAATAAATTTTAGATTAAAAAAGATAGTAAAAGACAAAGATGGACATTACATAATGATAAAAGGCAGAATACAATGACAAGAAGATTTGACAGTAATTCATTTATATGCTCCCAACCAGGATGCACCAAAATATACAAAGAAACTACTAACAGATCTGAAAGGAGAGACTGACAAAAGCACAATTATTGGGGGAGACTTAAACACCCCACTAACAGCGAAGGACAGATCATCCAAACAGAAAATAAAAAAAGAAATATCAGCTCTAAATGACACATTACTGAAATTGGACATAATTGACATTTACAGGACAATTCATCCAGCAAAAAGAAACTATACTTTCCTTTCTAGTGCACATGGAATAGACCACATGCTGGGACACAAAAGTAGCCTCAACAAAATCAAGAAGATCGAAATCATACCAAGTATATTCTCAGACCACAAAGCTTTGAGATTGGAGATCGACTGTAAAAGGAAAGCAGAAAATACCACATACACATGGAGATTAAACAACCTCTTATTAAAAAGTGACTGGATAAAATAACAAATAAAAGATGAGATTAAACAATATATAGAAACTAATGACAATGAAATTACAACATAAGAATTATTGGGACACAGCAAAAGTGGTAATAAGAGGAAAATTTATATCACTATAGGCCTATCTTAAGAAACAAGAAAAATCACAGGTAAACACCTTAGCATCCCATCTTAAAGAATTAGAAAAAGAAGAGCAGACAAAACCCAAAGTCAGCAGAAAAAAAGAAATAATAAAAATTAAGGCAGAGCTAAACGAATTAGGGAACAGAAGGACAATAGAAAAAATGAATATTACGAAGAGCTGGTTCTTTGAGTAAGGCAACAAAATTGACAAACCCCTGCCTAGAATAATCAATGGATGAAAGGAAAGGACAAAAATATCCAAAATTAGAAATGAAATGGGAGAAATTACCACTGATACCACAGAAATACAAAGGATTATAAGAAAATATTATGAAGGACTTTATGCCACTAAATTTAACAACATAGAGGAAATGAACAAGTTTCTAGAAACCTATAGCCTTCCTAGACTGAACCAAGAAAATTGGGATAATCTATATAGACCAATCAATAGCTGAGAGATTGAAATGACCATGCATAATCTCCCTAAAGGCAAAAGCCCTTTACCAGATGATCTCACCAATGAGTTCTACCAAACATTCAAAGAAGAATTAATGCCTATCCTCCTCAGACTCTTCCAAAAAAGTGAAGAGGAAGCAATACTTCCTAACTCATTCCATGAGGCCAACATTACCCTAATAAAAAAGCCTGGTAAAGACAACACAACAAAAGAAAACTATAGACCAATATCGCTGATGAAAACAAATGCAAAAATCCTAAACAAAATACTAGCAAATAGAATACAATTATGCATCAAAAAGATCATACAACATGATCAAGTGAGATTCATCCGAGGAGCACAAGGATGGTTCAACATACAAGAATCAATCAATGTGATACACCACGTAAACAAAATAAAAGGTAAAGACCATATGGTCATTTCAATTGATGCAGAAAAAATCTTTCAACAAGATACAACATCCACTTATGATCAAAACACTAAGTAAAATAGGTATAGAAGAAAAGTATCTCAACATAATAAAGTCCATATATGACAAACCCTGGCTAACATCATATTGAATGGGGAAAATCTGAAGCCTATTCCCCTAAAATCAAGAACAAGACAGGGATGCCCCCGGTCACCACTGCTATTTAATATAGTACTGGAAGTTCTAGCCACAGCAATCAGGCAAGAGAAAAGAATAAAAAATATCCAAATTGGGAAAGAAGAGGCCAAATTGTAACTATTTGCAGATGACGTGATCCTTTATATAAAAAATTCCAAAGATTCCACCAGGAAACTATTTGAGAAACAATAAATGAATACAGTAAAATATTGAGATACAAAATCAATGTACAAAGATCAACAGCATTCTTATATACAAACAACAGATCCTCAAGAAAAGAAATGAGGGAGTCAATTCCTTTTGTTATCAGAACAAAAAGAATGAAATACCTGGGAATTAACTTAACAAAGAACATGACAGACTTATACATGGAAAACTGTAAGACACTTTTGAAAGAAATTAAGACAGACATTAAGAGATGAAAAAATATTCCCTGCTCATTGATAGGAAGACTTAAAATTGTTAAAATGTCCATTCTGACCAAAGGAATCTACAGATTTAATGCAATAACCTACCAAAATCCCACAATCATACTTCCATGAAATAGATAGAAAAATTATCACATTTATATGGAACCATAAAAGACCTGGAATTTCCAAAGCAATACTACATAAAAAGAATAAGGTTGGTGGTGTTACACTCCTTGACTTTAATTTATATTACAAAGCATCAATAGTCAAAACAGCTTGATATTGGCAGAGAAACAGAAATACAGACCAATGGATCAGAACTGAAAATCCAGAAATAAACCCACAAATTTATGGACAAATAATTTT
The DNA here is from genome assembly GCA_004026885.1 of Lyroderma lyra. Lineage (NCBI taxonomy): Eukaryota > Metazoa > Chordata > Mammalia > Chiroptera > Megadermatidae > Lyroderma > Lyroderma lyra. The sequence goes on from PVJL010003353.1 coordinate 78,566, forward strand.
CAATAACGAAGCAAAAAACCTACAATGAGGAAAAGACAGCCTCTTTAGTAGGTGGTGCTGGGAAAACTGGATAAACATATGCAAAATAATAAATCTGAGCTGTGAACTCTCTCCATATACAAAAATTAACTCAAAATGGATTAGGCTCTTGAGCTACTCTCCTTGCTCGAGTCTGCTCCTACCTCTTTGGAGTGTACTTTCTCTTCAATAATCTATCTCTTTGTTTCACCTCTAAAAATATGGATTAAAGACTTTCATGTAAGACCTGCAACAATAAACTGTACAGAGGAAAACATTTGTACTAAACTTATAGACCTAGGGCTCCAGGAAGACTTTATGAATCTGACCTCAAAGGCAAGGGAAGTAAAAGCAAAAATAAATGAATGGGACTATATCAAACTAAAAGCTTCTGCACAGCAAAAGAAACCAACAAAATAAAGAGACAGTCAACTGAATGGAGGAAAGTATTCACAAATAACACATCAGATAAGGTTCTAACATCTAAAATATATAAAGAACTGATAAGAGTTAACAACAAAAAAATAAACAACCCAATTAAAAAGTGGGCCAAAGAACTAAACAGACACTTCTCCCATGAAGAAATACACATGGCCAGCAGACATATGAAAAAATGCTCACCCTCATTACCTACCAGGGAAATGCAAATCAAAACCACAATGAGATACCACCTCATATCTGTTAGAATGTCTATTACCAACAAGACAAGGAATAACAAGTCCTGGAGAGCCTGTGGAGAAAAAGGAATTCTCGCACACTGCTGGTGAGAATGCAAATTGGTGCAACCACTGTGGAGGGTAGTGTGGAGGTTCCTCAGAAAATTGGGAATGGAGCTACCATTTGACCCAGCAATCCCCCTTCTGGGGATCTACCCAAAAAACTTGAAAACCTTTGTCCACAAAGACTTATGTACCCCAATGTTCATCACAGCACTGTTCACAGTGGCCAAAACATGGAAACAACCGAAGTGCTCTGTGATGGTTGGATGACTGGATAAAGAAGCTGTGGTACATATACACAATGGAATATTACTCAGCTATAAGAAAAGATGAGATATCGCCATTTGCAAAAAAATGGATGGACCTGGAGATCATCATGCTTAGTGAAATAAGCCAGACAGCAAAAACAAAGAACTGTATGACTTCACTCATATACGAAATATAAAACTGTAAGCAATAAAGAAAAAAGAAATGAACAAACAAATAACCCATGGACATAATCAATAGTTTAATGTTTATATGGGAACGAGTGGGTTAGGAAGGGGAGAAAGGGGAGGGGGTGGGAGAGGAGGGAGGGGAGGCTAAATATAAGGTGATGGAAAGAGAAGTCACATTAGGTGGTGAACTTATTATACAACAAGCTGACAATGCACTGTAGAGTTGTATACCTGAAACCTATGTAATCCTTGCTAACAGATGTCACCCCAAAAAGTCTAACAATAAAAACAAATTTTAAAAAAAGAAACAAACAAACAAACAAAACCAAAACCCATCAATTTGCTATCTCAAAGAGACACACCTAAGCCATAAAGACTAAAACAGACTCAGAGTGAACGGCTGGAAAACAATACTCAAAGCAAATGGCACAAAAAGAGAAGCAGGAGTTGTCATACTGATATCTGACAAAACACATGTTAAGATAAAAAAAAAATAATGAGACAAAAATGGAAATTTTATAGTGAAAAAAGGGACACTACAACAGAAAGACACGACACACATTAATATATATTCTCCAAATACGGAAGCACCAAAATGTACAAAGAATCTATTAATAGATCTGAAAGGAGAAACTGACAAAAACACAATTATACAGGGGACCTAAATACTCTCATAACAGCCATGGACAGATTATCCAAACAGAAAATAAATAAATAAGAAAATATCAGCTTTAAATAACACATTAAAGCAACTGAATATAACAGTCATTTGCAGTACACTTCATCTGACAACAAAAGATTATAACTTCTATTCTGGCACATGAAACATTCTCAAAAACAGACCATATGCTGGGACACAAAAATAACCTAAGAATATTCAAGAAAGTTTGAAAGCATACCAAGGACATTCTCAGACCACAAAGCTTTGAGATTAAAGATCAACTGCAAAATGTAAGCAGAAAGAATCACATATATATAGACATTAAACAACATCTTACTAATAAATGATTGGATCAAAGAAGAGATAAAAGAAGAGATTAAAAATACTTAGAAACTAATGACAATGAAAATACAATATATCAAAATTATTGGGATACAGTGAAAGCATCAATAAGAGGAAAATTTGTATCATTACAGGCCTATCTTAAAAAAACAAAATTAATCACATGTAAACATTCTAAAATTTCATTTTAAATAACCAGAGAAAAAGACAGGAAAAAACCTCAAATCAGTAGCAAGAAAGAAATAATAAAAATTAGAGCAGAGCTAAATGAAATTGAAAATAGAATGATAATAGGAAAAATTAATGCTGGAACAAAGAGCTGGGTTTTGAAAAAAAAATCAACAAACCCCTTGCTAGGCTAACCAAAGAATGAAGAAAAAGAACACCAATATCTAAAATTAGAAATGAAAAGAAAGAAATTATGAGTGATACCACAAAAATACAAAGGATCATAGAAAGGATCATAGAAAATACCATGAGGGCTTTATGCCACCCAACATAAAAACTTAGAGGAAATGGGGAAGATTCTAGAAACATGTAGTCTACTTAGACTTATCCAAGAAGAACTGGATGATCCAAATAGACCAATCAATAGTAAAAAAATTGAAACAATCACTCAAAACCTCCTGAAAGACAAAAGTCCCAGACCAGATGGTCTCAGCAATGTTATTTTACTAGGGCAGCATTCAAAGAATTAATGCCTATTCCCCACAGACTCTTCCAAAAAATTGAAGATGAGACAATACTTTCCAACTCATTTTATGAGGCCAGTATTACTGTAATACCAAAGCCTGCTCAGGACAACATACATACACAAAAAAACTGTAGACAGATATCTCTGATAAACACAGATACAAAAATTCTAAACAAAATATTAGCAAATAGAATACAACATTGCATCAAAAAGATTTTGCACCAAATAGGATTCATCCCACAAGCGCAAGGACTGTTCACCATATGCAAATAAATCAATCAAACTAAAAGATAAAAAGCATATTATCATATCATTAATGCAGATAAGCAATCAACAAAATACATCTACTTATGATCAAAACATTGAATAAAATGGAAATAGGAAAAAATGCCTTAATATAATAAAGGTCATACATGACAAACCCTCAGGTAATATCATACTGAATAGGGAAATGCTGGAGCCCATCCTCCTAAAATCAGGAAAAAGACAGGGATGCCCCCTGTTGCCTCTACTGTTCAATATAGTACTGGAAGTTCTAGCCAAAGCAATCAGGTAAGAGAAAAAAATAGAAGGCATCCAAATTGGTAGAGAAGAAGCCTAAATGTCACTGTTCAGAGATGACATGATTTTTTTATATAGAAAATTCTAAAGACTCCACCAGAAAACTATTAGAAAAAATAAACAAATACAGTAAGGTTGCAGGATACAAAATCAATGTACAAAAATTAATTTTGCTTCTATAAAAAAACCATGAATCTTTAGGAAAAAATGAGAGAATCAATACCTTTTGTGATCACCACAAAAAGAATAAAGTATCTTTGAATTAACGAAGAACATGATGGACTTATATACAAAAAAATTATAAGATACTTTGGGAAAAAAATGGAAGAAAACACCAAGGAATAGAAAGATATTCCATGTTCATGAATAGGAAGAGTTAACTTTGTTAAAATGGCCATATTATCCAAAGTCATATACAGATTTAATGGAATTTCCATCAATATCTCGTAAACATACTTTCATCAAGTAGATAAAAAAATCATCAGATATTTATGGAAACACAAAAGACCTCAAATTGCCAAAGCAACACTACACAAAAAGAATCACATATACATGGACATTAAACATCATCTTACTAATAAATGATTGGATCAAAGAAGAAATAAAAGAAGAGATTAAAAAATACTTAGAAACTAATGACAATGAAAATACAATATATCAAAATTGTAGGATGCTCCCTGACTTCAAATTATACTGCAAAGTGTCAATCAAACCAGCTTGGCATTGGCAGTAAAACAGACATACAGATAACTGAAATACAATAGAATATCCCAAAATAAATTCACAAACAAATAGACAAATAATTTTTTATTTAAAAAGCCAAAAATACACAGTGAGGAAAAGAAAGTCATTTTCAGTAGGTGATGCTGGGCAAACTAGAAAACCATATGCAAAACAATGCATCTCAGGTGTGAATATTACCATATACCAAAATTAATTCAAAATTAATTAAAGACCTTCACATAAGACCTGAGAAAATAAATGGCATAGAAGAAAGTATTGGTACTTTCAGGCTTAAGGAGGACTTCATGAACCTGACCAAGACAAAGGAAGTAAAAGCAAAAATAAATAAATGGGACTATATCCAACTAAAAAGTTCCTACACAGCAAAAAAGAAAGTATTAACAAAGCAAAGAGTCTGCCAACCTAATAGGAGAAAAATTTTGGCAACAACTCATTTAATAAAGGACTAATATCTAAAATATATAAAGAACCAGTATGACTCAGCAACAAAAAACAAAAATCTCAATTAAAAAGTGGGCAGAAGACTTGAATAGACACATCTCCCATGAAGACATACAAATGGCCAGCAGACATATGAAAAAATGCTCATCTTCATTAGCTATTAGGGTAATGCAAATCAAAACCACAATGAGATATCACCTCACACCTGTTAGAAAGGTTATTATTAACAAGACAAGGAATAACAAGTGCTAGAGAGGTTGTAGAGTAAAAGAATCATTCACACACTGCTGGTGGGGATGCAAATTGGTACAACTGCTATTGAGGACAGGGTGGAGGTTTCTCAGAAGACTGGGAGTTGAATTACCATATAACCTGTCAATCCCCCTTCTAAGTATCTACCCCCAAAATTTGAAAACCTTAGTCCACAAAGACTTATGTACACTAATGTTAATCACAGCAATTTTTATGGTGGCTAAGACATGGAAACAACCAAAATGCCCTTCGATAGATGACTGAATACAGAAGCTGTGGTTTATATATATAATGGAATATTACTTAGTTATAAGAAATGATGAAATACTTCTTTTTATAAAAAAATACATGAAGCTGCCAAACATCATGTTAAGTCAAGAAAGTCAGAGAGAAAAAAAAAAACAAGAACCATAGGACTTCACTCATATTGGAATATAAAACTAAAAGCAAAAATGAAATAGAAACTCAGTAAATAGTTTAGTGACTACCTGAGGGCAGTGGGAAGTGGGTAGGAGAGGAGGATGAGCGTGGGAAAGGAGACAGGGGGAGTTAAATATAAGGTGATGGAAAGAGAATGGCCACTGGGTAGTGAATACATAATGTAATTCACAGATGAATAAGTGTCTAACTGCACATCTGGAACATATGTAATTCTTACTAATCAATGTTGCCCCAACAAGTCTAACAATGAAAAAATTTTAAAAATAAATAAAAGTTGATTAGAGATATAGAAGGGTAATACATTTAAGGCTTGGGTAATACTCTGCATAATGTAGCAGGGGGATCAACTTCTGGAATAATATTTCGGTAAATGTTAATGGTTCTTAGTTAATGGTCCAGAGATTATGTGCAGATTACTAGTAAACAGCAAGTTTTTATATTGTGATGAAGCTATATTGTAAATTTATTCAGAGGAAAATTGGATGTAATGTAGTTACTATAAACTGAGAAGTCACTGAAAGGTTTGGAAATAACAGAACTTAATTTGTAATAACAGAAGTTTAATGATAAAGGAATAAATAAGTTTAAAGAAATGTCATTGAAAATATAGAATAAAGATGGATGACATAGTTTTCTCATAACCTAAAGAATAGATGAAAAGTAGTAATACTACTACTATAAGCAGTAGCAATAAATGTCTGCTGAAATTTTTTATAGAACTTATTTTATAAAAACAGTAAAATGAAAAGAAATAGAAGGAGAGCTACTAGTGCAAAGGTTAATTAGGAAGTAATATAATACCTTAGGCAGTGGTTCTCAACCTGTGGGTTGTGACCCCTTCGGGGGTCAAACAACTCTTCCACAGGTGTCGCCTAAGACCATTGGAAAACACATATTTATGCGGACCAGTCACACATGTGTACAGAGCAGCTACCAATAATTTTATGGTTGGGGATCACCACAACATGAGGAACTGTATTAAAGGGTTGTGGCATTAGGAAGGTTGAGAACCACTAAGGCTGAAAGGGATGGGAAAGAACATTTGACACTGAAAAGAAAACCATCTAAAAGTTTTTAAAATATAGTGAAGCAAAAAGTAAATTTCAGTAATAGACTAAAATAAAAATTAGATACAGCAATAAGGAGAAGTTGTACTGTGAAAAATTAAATCAATGATGATAAGCAAAATGTCTCTAACACGTAGAAGAAAGACTAAAGATAAAATTGAAGAGAGAGCCAATAATAAATATGTAGAAAACCAATGAAGCTCAAGCTTTTTTTGTGTAAATAATTAAAAGCAACAACAGGAAAACAAAACAATTGGAACAGAAGGAAAATCATCAAAGTTTTAAATAAAAATATTTTTCTACAATAAGAGAGATGTTGAAATGGGAAGAGAGGAAAGGATTTATAAATATTCAGGCTAATTATTCCACAAAGTATTAGACTCTAAATCAATAGCGTCCAACTTTTTGGCTTCCCTTTGCCACATTGGAAAAAGAATTGTCTTGGGCTGCACATAAAATACACTACTCTAAAGGTAGCTGATAATCTGAAGAAAAAAAAAAGGTTGAAAAATATTTCATAGTGTTTTAAGAATTTGTGTTGGGTCACATTCAAAGCTTTCCTGGGTTTCAGGTTAGACATACCTGCTGTAAATTATTATTTTAAATAACAAATAAAGATAAATATTATTATCCATCAATTATATTATTATTCAGGTTGGGTTTTATGAGTAAAAACAAAGTTTTTAAGATATTCAGGGCCTCAGAAAATATCCTACACACAGGTAAACAGCTAAGCTCTTTGAAGTCACAGGCAATATCTATCTTATTTATTGCTTTACAAGTGGGGACCCAAAAAATCCGGAATTATTTTTTGGAGGATTGGCCCCTAGCTGTACAGACTTTCCCAACTTGGTGAGTGTTCTAAAAACCTATCTGCTTCAGTTTACCAACTGGCATTGTTGTGAGAGGCTGCATTAATAAGAAACACGAGTCGTGGCAGACAGACAACTGGTTCTTCCACCAAGATAACACACCTGTCCACATTATGCAGAGTATTAAGCAGTTTTTGACCCAAAATAACATGATCTCCATGCCCCACTTCCACTATTCACCTAACTTCACCCTGAATGAGTTTTTTGTTTGTTCGTTTCTTTGATGTGTATTACCCTGAATGAATAAAAGTTCTCAAATAGAAAAGTTTTGCTGATATTGAGGAGGTGAAACAAAAAACAGCAGAAGCACTAAAAGGCATCAAAATTAGCAAATTCAAAAACTGTTTTGAGCACTGGAAAAAGCATCTAAGTAGATGTATTTCATCAAACAGAGATTACTTTAAAGGTGACTAAAGTTTAAACATATAAGGATAAATACAAAATTTTGTACAAATACATTCCATTTTTTTCTGGGTTCCCTCTCACACAACCAGCAATTAGTGGGTAAGTAAATAATGGCTCTCTAGACATTCTTTATTCCATGTTTCTGAGGTTTTTGAAAGGTTATTCTGCATTTTGTGGCAATAGATATTTAACACAAAGTAAATACACAATATTTTAGATGGGGATAATCTCCAGGAAGAATAATAAAATGACAATGGGGACAAGGAATACTTAAAGTAGTAAAAGGTTTTATTTAATAGAGAGTGGCTAGGTTAAGTGAGAAGAGTGAAGTGATATTTAAATAGAAATATGAAGAAAGTACGAATTCTAACCAAGATAGCTTTCACATTCCCTTTAGGTTGACTAAATATTAGACAGGTTTCTTTCTTCCTCTAGGCCCCTGAACTCCCTTTTTCCTAGCATCTACTTTAAAAACATATAATTATAAAACCTTCTTCTGCCCATTTGTGATGCAAAGCTTATTGCCAGTTTTACAAACCAGTAATGTTTTCCTTAAGGACTTGGTAACCATCTCTTTGAAATGCCATGAAGGAAGAAAGTACTCTCATCTCTCAATTTTTCAGAATAGGAGCCTAATTTTAACAGAAACCTTGCTCCAAGTTATAAAACTTTGTCCTGTCATGAAGATAGGAGGAAATTTACGTTTAAAGATTCTACCTGATTTGTATATAGAAAAAATTATATTGGTATTTGGATACCCCTCCTAAATGTAAGTTAATACAGTAATCATTAAAATGTACTATTTATTTTTAGTGTCAAAAACATAATAAGAAGATGTGAATGTATTTCTCTTAGAAGGTTAAATTTCTGAAAAGAGGGTCTTAATCTTAGGAAAACAACCATGTTTAAGTACAGACCTGAGAAGTAAGCAGTGTAGTGTTGGGGCTGTTGTACTGGTCTTTGATCCAAACTTTCTTCCCACATAATGTCATGTAAAAGAAATGTGAATGAATCTATTGAGATACAGATGGGGTAGAATTTTAACTGATTTGAACCATATATGGAATTTAGAGGTATTGAAAAGAAGACACAATGAAGAGAGTAGAAAGTCATTGAGAAAGACATTTCCCATGTGGTAGTGTTACCATTTTTCTGTCAAGAATATGACTTTTAACATAGTGCATTAAGCCAGCAAACATTTATTTTGTTTCCACTATCAAGGAGTATGCTTGGGAAATACTAATACCACTCTGCATACTATTTTTTTGAATTTTGTTTTTTTATATTAAATAATTTTATCTCATGATAAATTAGTGTTCATTAAATATATATATATATATATATATATATTTAATAAACATGTATTATTTTCCTCAGCATGAGGTTACATATCCCTTGTAATAATATAATAAACATTAAAAAATCATATAGACAAATGATCTGACCTGGAATTAACTTAGGTCTCACCTAACACTAATGTATTTAACCTGCCTTCTGGGTTGGAGTGACTCTCTAAAAGAAACAAGACATACCTAACAACAGTCTGTACTATTGGGTAAAGGGCAGTAGAAGAGTTCCTTGGAACAATACTATTAGGTGCAATCTAGTGAGACAATATACCTGTCACCCAACTGCCATGGGCTTTGACTCTTAAAGTCTTCTGATTATTGCTCTTGTTGAAAGGAATCACCTTTACTGAGAACTTAACTCACTACCCCTCCCAGGACAACTTAAGTAGATCTTTTCACTCAAGTGTTGGGGGAAACAATGCAGTGCTTTGGGGTTAAGCATTATCTTATAGGTTGGTTCAAGGCTACAACTCCATCACTTCTCATCTTGTTCTCTTTCTTTAGCCTGCTCTATTTCATAACTTAAAGGTTATGAAAAACACACCCTCAATCAATCTCCTATACCAAAATCTTCATTTCAGACCTGTTTCTTGGAAATTCACCTGAAAATCATAATTTTCCATATTCTTGTAGACAAAATACAATAGTGCTTCTGTGCTCTTACTCCAAGAATTCTCTATTAGAATTAGAGAACAAAATATTCTCAGGCTGGTTTAGCATTCAAGTGAAAGACTTGCAAGTAAAGTCTGGAGGAATTAACACCCTCTGGGCCAAAGGGAGGAAAGGATGCTCTAGATAAAATATTTTTCCTTTATTCTTGTTCTCATGGCTTGATGGGAGACTATATCTGCATTTTGCTCCTCTAAGTACACCCTTAAATACAATATGAAATCAAGCAATCAGATTGTCAAAAGGTGGTTTTCTCCCATTCTCTCTCTCTCTCTCTGTGTCTCTCTCTCCATACTTCATTCAGCCAGAAATAGTAAACTAAATAATAATTTGTGACAAAATTCGTTACTGAAAATTTTTGTATGAGAACCATGTATTCTTGCCACAATAACCACTATTTTACAGGAAGGTAAAGGAAGAAAATAAAAAGAAAATTCTGGGGAACCGAAATACTAAAATTGAAGAGAATTGAAGGAAATCAGGATAGTTAATAAAGTAACACTCATGGAGAAAAGAAACATGTATATTCTATAAAAATAAAAAAGAGAAATTGTAATTCTTAAAGATGAAAATCAAGTTTATGTTGAACTAGGTTCAGACACACATTAGCATGACAGAACAGTTGGTTCATTGGAACTTTCTTTGGGTGAGAGGTAAAGAATCTTCTGGGCAAAAATTAATTTTTATTGAGTGGAGAATTAAAATATACATCAACTTATATACATACATAAAAACAATGCCATAATATAAAAAAAGATACTACCATTTTGAGCACAATGCTGTATTTATTACTCATCTCCTAAGAACTCTCCTGAGTCTTATAAAGACTAAGTAAAAATGAAAGACTTACTTGCTGGTATACACTGCATTTCTTTGTAGCCTATTAGAATGCAGTACCATAGATAATTAATGTCCATTTTCTCTATTGGGGGAGGGTAATAGTAATACCAAGTGGGAAAACATAAAAATGAATTTAAAGGCTAATGACGTAAGCCAGAGACAAAAGAAAACAGGATATGGAGGGGTTTCCTGGTGGTGTAGTGTCTAGGCTTCAGCACTGTCAATGCCCCGGCCTGTGTTCAACTCCTAGCCATGGAACCACAAAAAAAAAAAAAAGTTAAAAAAAAAGCATACAGGATGTGGTATCATTTTCAATACATTTTAGGGGAAAATGATTGTAAGCATTTTAAGTGGCAGAGGTAATGACTTTGGGTAAGATTAATAGCATCTTCAGTTTTTAAAAAATATTTAAAATTTTTATTCTGTTTTCTTTTTCTATTTTTTTGTTTTTAGTGAGCATCTATACTTTAGAATGAGTTGTGTGCTAAGAATATTTGGTTCACATGAGAGGCCTGAGGCATGTACTAGACAGCAGTAGATAGCAGTAAAACAAGAGACAGAGCAGGAGCGATGAAAATGATAGATTTCATGCCAAATGAAACAGGAGTGTTTATGAATACGGTGAGATAACTGTCAAGGATTTCTACCAAAGGAATAAGAAAGGTGTATATTATGAAGAGAACTAGTAAAATAGGTATTTAGTTGAAGAGAGGTCATATAAAAAAATGACTTCAGCATTCTTATGGCAATCTGTACAATCTTTTTGCTCTTGTGGAGCCACCCCTAACAGTTTGTGAGTCCAACTCCAAGTTGCTATTGATTATTTATTATGAGTACCCTACAAATGATAATATTTTATTTTTTTCCTAATGGTGTGCCCTGAGCTTAAGTAAACTCGCATTTTGAAGTCCACATATGATAGAGGATCACACTAACTTGTAAAAGTTTGTTGTAACTGTCAAACATGACTTGGCTTGAAACTCTGTGCGTGCGTGTGTGTGTGTGCGTGCGCGCGCGCGCGCGCGCACACACACACACACACACACACACACACACACAACTCAAGTCATTTAATTAAGGGTATACAATAGGCAAAACCTATGTGGAAAATTCAAAAGAGAGAAATGAAAAAATTTTCCGTGTGAAACAAGTTTAACAGGAAAGATACAGAAAAGCAGATGGCTAGAGTTTGCTCTTAATGCTGATTTAGAAATGGTGTTTTAGGTTACAACCAAATGTGCATGCTCACACTCCACCTCATTAGGAAGACTTGGTGTTTCAGTCACTGGCAGAAACTAGGAAACTTGGGTTTCTCATGGGGGCCTCAAAATAGCTCACTCTAAAGAATATGTAATTTTTACATAGAATGTAATAATAATCATATCCTATAATAATAATATTACTAAAACCACAGTAACAAAAATTTTTGCAATGTCCTTTAGAAACTTAAGTGAACATGATGTGGCTATTCCTTCTACTCCATAAAGTCTGAGAAAGAAAATGAAACTAGAGATTTTACCCTGAATTAGAAATCTCTTCCCCTCACTGAAACCTTGAGAAAAAAGGACTATCTCCCCATCCCTCTTCCCCCCAATAGGGCAGGGCTCCTTCATGCAGAAATCAACAACACAAATGGTGCAGTCCAGCAATCCCAGAACAGGAGAAAGAATGCCTGCATGTGACAAGTTTTCCACCAGGCCTGCCTCTCATCGTCTGAGTCTAGGGCAGCATTCAAACAAATGGCCAAGTGGGAGTCACCCTCTTATCACTCCAAGACCAATTTTCTCATGTGATATTTATATGACATAAACACAAAAGAATAGTGATTCCTACACATACATCTTCATCTTTCTGTTAGCATTTGCCTGGAGAAAGGGGAGGGAGTGGGGGAGGTGGGGGGGAAGCTAAATATAAGGTGATGGAAAGAGATGTCACATTAGGTGGTGAACTTATTATACATCAAGTTGACAATGCACTGTAGAGTTGTATGCCTGAAACCTATGTAATTCTTGCTAACAGATGTCACCCCAATAAGTCTAACAATAAAAATGAATTAAAAAAAAACCAAAAACTAATTTTATAAAAGCACATTTCTAATTTTCCTGAGGTAAACTACATCCAATTGATTACATCCAATTAGTAAGTCAGTTTCCATTAACCCATATGAATTGTTGAATTTCTCAGGATTAATTTACTCTTAATTCATACTAAAATAAGGTTTAATGACTTGAAAACAATTTGATTTACCTAGATCACTCTCTTAAATTCCAATAGATAATAGATATGTCTCTATGACAAAGTACTCTAGTCTCTTGTTTCTAACAAGACACTTTGCACTGAGAAATCTTTTTTAAAGGTTTTTCTTAAACAATGAATCTAACATACATTATATCAGTTTCAAGTGTACACCATAGTTGTTCAATATTTATATACCTACAGAAGTGATCATCATAAGTCCAGTAACCATCTGCCACTGTACCATGCTATCACAATATTACTGATTATATTTCCTATGCTACATGTCACATTCTCATTAATTGCTTTACACCTAAAAATCAGAACCTCTTATTCACCTTTTTCTTTCCTTTTTCAAATTTTCAATTACAGTTAACATTCAATATAATTTCATATTAATTTCAGGTATACAGCTTAGTGGTTACACATTGGTATAATTCAAGAAGTGATCCCCTGACTAGTCTAGTGCCCACCTGACACTATACATAGGTGTTACCACATTATTGACTATATTCCCTATGCTTTACTATACCTCCCCATGACTATTTCTTAACTACCTATTAGTACTCCTTAATCCCTTCACCTTTTTCACTTTGTTTCCCAAGCCCACCCCCATCTGACATCATACATAGTTATTAAAATATTATTAACTATATACCTTGTGCTATAACATACATCCTCATAACTACTTTGCAATAACCAAATAGTACTTCTTAATCCCTTCTCATTTTTCACCCACTCCCTAAACCCCTTTCTCATCTGGTAACCATCAAAATGTTCTCTGTATCTATGAGTGTGTTTCTGTTTTGTTTATTTTGTTCCTTAAATTTAACATATAAGTGAAATCACATTGCACCTGTCTTTTTCTGTCATACATACTACACTCAGTATGATACCCTCCAGGTCCAGCAATGCCACCACATGTGGCAAGAACCTATTCTTTTCCATGGCTGAGTAATATTGCATTGCATATATGTATGACCTCCTTTTTATCCATTCATCCATCAATGGACACCCAGATACCTCCACATCTTGGCTATTGTAAATAGCTGCAATGAACTTATGGATGTACGCATCTTCTTGAAGTAGCATTTTATCTTTCTTTAGATTAATATCTAGAAGTAAAATTACTGTGTTCTTCTCTATTTCTTTTTTTTTAAATTCATTTTTATTGTTAGACTTTTTGAGGTAACATCTGTTAGCAAGAATTACATAGGTTTCAGGCATACAATTCTACTGTGCATTGTCACCTTGTATAGTAAGTTCACCACCGAATGTGACATCTCTTTCCATGACCTTATATTTAGCTCCCCCTCTGTCTTCTCCCACACCCTCCTCTTTCTCCCCTCCCCTCCCCACTTGTCTCCAGATAAACATCAAACTATTGATTGTGCCCATGGGTTATTTGTTTGTTTGTTCATTTCTTTTTTCTTTGTTGCTTATTCTCTATTTCTTGTTATAGCCTTTGTTTTAAAGTCTATTTTGTATGTTATAAATATTGTTTCCCCAGCTTTTTTATTGCTCTTTTCATTTTCATGACAAACTTTTTCTATTTACTTTCAGTCTGTGTCTTCCCATCTGAACTGTGTCACTTGAAGGTAAGATATGTAAAGGTCTTGTTTTCTTATCCATTCAGCAACACTATCTTTTGACTGAAACATTTAATGGATTTATATTGAGAGTAATTGTTGATAGATATGTAGTTATTGACATTTTATTATTCATATTTTATTATATTTGTCTTAAAGAAGCCCCACTAACATTTATTGTGATGATGGTTTGGTGATGATGAACTTCTTTATCTTTTCTTGTCTGGGAAAACCTTATTTTTTTAATTTTAAATGATAGTCTTGTTGCATAAAGTCATCTTGTTTGTGAATCCTTGCTTTTCCCCACTTTGAATATTTCTCACTAATCTCATCAGGCCAGCAAATTTTCTTTTGAGAAATTAGCTGACAATGTTATGGGAGCTTATTTATAAGTTACTAGTTGTCTTTCTATTACTGCTTTTAGGATTTTCTCTTTGTCTTTAAACTTTGCCCTTTTAATTATAGTGTGTGTTTGTGTGGGCCTGTTTGGGTTCATCATGTTTGTGACTCTCTGAGCTTCCTGCACTTATTTTTCTATTTCCTTCACCAGGTTAGGTAAGTTTTCAGTCATTATTTCTTCAAATAGTTTCCTTCTGGTCCCCCTATGATGTGAATGTTGTTATATTTGATGTTGTTTCAGAGGTCTCTTAAACTATTCTCATTTTGGAAGTTATTTTTTTCTATTGTTATTTAGATTGAGTATGTTCTGCTATCTTCTCTTTGATCCTTTGCTTCATCGTCTGCTGGTGATTTCTTCTAGTGCATTCTTTATTTCAGTTATTCTATTCTTCCCTTCTGAGTGCCTTTTTATGGTTTCTATGTCTTGTTTGATGCATGATACTTCCTTGTTAACATTCTTTTTCAGTTCTTTGAGCATCTTTATAACCAGTGTTTTGATCTCTATCTCTCATAGTTTGCTTGCCTCCATTTTATTTGGTTCTTTCTCTGAAGTATTTTTTTTTCTTTCTTTTGGAATTAATAACTTTTTTCCTTATTTTTGCTGCCTTTCTGTTTGTTTCTATGTCAAAAGTAGATCTGCTGTAATTTTCAATCTTGCCAGTTGTTCTTATATAGCAGGCTCTCTGTGAGGCCCACTGGCACAGTTTCTCTGGTCACTTGTGCTGGGTGTTCATGGAGTGTCTCTGGTGTGGGTTATGTGTACTCTTCTGTTATAATTGAACCTTGATTCTTGTTGGTACATTAATGGGTGGGGTTGACCCACAGGTTGATTGTCTGTGAGGTTTGACCACATCTACTGTTATGGGCTTCTGTGCAGAAGGCTTACCACATGGAGTAGGTTTAGCCCCAGTAGATTCTGATGATTGTTGAGATCACTTATGGAGCTGCTTGAGAGGTGTTCTGCTGTGGTCTGAAGGCAACGTCTAAGTATGTTGGTTATGGGGTCTTTCGGGAGGGGCTCTGATGCGGGCCCAGGTCAGCTACTGCCTGTGAAAGACCAGGGACTACCTTGTAGAAGGTACAAAAAATTTTATTACTTTAGAATATTACTATTTCTATTTTGCATCCTTACTGGAAGTGCATGATTTGCATTTTGTGTTGTCAGCATTATTTTTTCCTGATAGTTGTATAATAGTATTGCTTTGTAGTATTAATTAGAGATCCTTAGTGGCTAATCAGTTGAGTTAGTTTTCATGTTCTAGTTACCATCTATATATCTGGTTTGATGAAGGGTTTATCCAAGTGTTTTTTTACTTTTAATGAGATATTTCCTTTTTCATGTTTGAGTTTTGAGATTTCTTTACATATTGTAAATACAAATTCATTTGTAGCTATGTGACTTGTAAATACTTTTGTCCCTCTGGTGTTAGTATTTAAGGACTTATATTTAATCCATTGTGAACAAAGATTTTATTCTTTGATTCTATTTGGAGGTTTTGCAATTTTATTTTGTACATTTAGGACAGATAGATTTTGAGTAAATTTTGTTTAAGTAATAGGATGGAGGTCAAGACTTTTTTATATTATTTTTAACATGTGCATATCCCAATGCTCCTAATATTGTACCTTTCTCAAAATCTCTTGGTATATTTTTATAATCTATCACTAGATTGTTTATTTTATAATCTATCACTCCATTGGTTTATGTGTTTGTCTGTTAATTAATAGTGTCTTCATTAAAGTAGCTTTTTATTAAGTCATTAAACAAAGCTCTGTGGATTGTTCAAATTTATTCTTCTTTTGTTTTAGATATTCTGGTATCTCTTCATTCCCATATGAATTTTAGGAGGAGCTCATCAATACCTTAATATTTCTGCTGGGATTTTGCTTGGAAATATGATGAATCTATAGCTCACATGAGAGGGTTGTTATCTTAATCATTTTGGACTTTCAAATTCATGAACCAAGTTTGTCTCTACATTTATTTAAGTTATCTTTGATTTCTTTCATGAGTATTGTATAATTTTCCATGTAAAGCATTTGCAAATATTGTTTTAGATTTAGATCTAAGAATTTTTATTATTTGGTAACACTATTATAATTGGTAGAATTATAGTTTTTAAAATTTGAATTCCACATTTATTTGTAGTATATGGAAATACAATTAAAATTTACATAATGATATTATCTTCTAGAACTTTCAAAGATCATTAGCTTTAAGAGCTTTTGTTGTATTTTATTAATTGTTTTAAAAAGTGTAGATGATAATGATGATGCCATTTGCAAATAGAAACAGTGATATAATTTGTTCCTATTCCCAATTATTTTCATTTCTTTCAGATTTTAATTTTTTTTATTGTTCTGGCCAGAAATGTCAGTATGATATTGAATAAAAGTGTTAAGAGAAAACATCTTTATCTTGTACTATATTGTAGGGAGAAGTTATGTAGCATTATAATTGTATGTCTTTGTATTTTGCTTTTATTTTATCATAAGTAGACAACAAATTTTGTTCTACATTTATGAGAAAATTGTTTTTCTTCCTTAGTCACCTATTGGTGAATAATTTAATTGACTTTTGAATGTTAAAACACCCTTAGTTTATTTACTTTATGTAATGTATTATTCATTTTATATATTTCTGGATTATATGTGCTAATATTTTGCTGATCTTTTTATCTTCATGAAGGATGTTTTTCTATAGTACACTTTTTAAATGTATTTGTTTTGTTATCAATTTAAAGCTTTTCTTATATAAGGAAGAAAAAATTATGCTAATATCGTAACTTCCTACAATTGTTACTCTTTTCTTTACTCAGGGTTGTACTGTTATAAATGCTTTCACAGGAATTATGTCTGTAGTGCTCTTCATACTTATTGCTACCAGGTGGTACCTTTTTTTGCACATTCTTTTGCCTTCTCCTATCCTCATAATAATTTGTAATTATGAACTTATATTTAACAGAATAGTCATTAATTAATTAATTAATTAATTTATTTATAATTCTTAGAAATATAAAGGGAGAATAATTTTTTCTCTCATTATTAAGATCTCACATTTCTGGATAACTATGATCCACACATTATCTCTACTAATAAACTCAACTTTGTATAACATATAAAAAAATTAAACATTTTTTTATAATCTTTTAGGTGGTTTGTTCTACTCTGTGAAACCAACATAGATTTGAGTTTTACAAATCCCATAATGTTGTATTAAAACTCTTCAGATTATATGTGATTGAAATAAGGTTTATAATAGTCTTAAGTATAATATTTAGTACAATGTTTTAGCTTAAAAAATTTACATAGGTTATTTAGAGGAAAATTAGAAAATAATATTTTATGAAAAGCCATTCAGATGTTATTTTGTGCCAGAAAATTTTGAAATAAAAATAAAACTAAATTACATTACAATTCAGTTTTCTCTAACATGTTTTTTACTTTTTAAATGTCTAAAATAAGGTGTAACAAAAGTACTTTTATTAGTATATATTTCAATTGATAAAACATTTGAAAAGTTTTTTGAAATTATATAAATAATTTTTAAACCTTTAGATTTTAATAAATATTATTTATATAAATGGTACAATATGAAATTATTTGAAGTACAGATATACTTTAAAGTCATTACATACTGTGATAACATAAGATTCAAAATAAGTTCCTACTAAAGAGCATAGAGTAGGACTTCATAAAATTGAAAACTAATAGCCCTTATCTGAGTTTCTTTTTGCAGCTGCATTTAATAATTTTTATACTTACTGAAACTGTTATAATATTGTTTATTCTAAGCAATTATTCAAAGTAGTATTTTAAAAATAATTTTTTTCTACCAGAGAAACTTTTTTATATGACTGCCAGAAAATGAATGTAAATGTTCATTTTTTATCTATTTACTTTATGAACTTTAACAGAGACTTTGGTAAATTTTTATGACATATCAATAACTTTCCAATATAAACTTATAGTAAGGACAGTAGATTCTAGCAATGTACTATAAAGAACAGAATAGTTGAGCATGAAGATTAGTAAGTTCTAAAGTATTTAAAGATTTGGTTTGCTTAATGAAAGCTGATACTGTAGTGAGTTGTTAATGTAAATTTGACTTCTTTGTGGACCTTCATAATGTATTGCTTTTTGAAATCATAAGATAATATAGAACATTTGAAATACATTCAGATAATATTTCATCTTGGAAAAGAAATAATTACCCACATATTAAGAGCATAGTCAATAGACTCATAATTGTCATTCTTGGTAATGTATTAAACTTTGGTAATCCATCTCTCAAGAGAATATAACAATTGTAATAAACAAAAAATATAATCAGAATTAAGAGATTTGACTTGAAAGAAATTATTAACAGTAGTTACAAAATGAAAGAAAAAGAATATTAATATTAGTTTACTAACCTGTACATTAATGTCTTTTAAATATATTCTATTTTTAATTTTTAGTTAAGATATTTATTATATTTTATTTTATCAAGAGACATGAGAACTTGCTTACTTTTTTTCAGGATGGTTTGCATTTGTCCTTTGATAAATCTTACCTTAACTAATAATATAATATCAAAAATAGAAAATATATTTCCAGAAAGAAATGATATATAGTGAGTATGAATCATTTACCAAAAATATATCATTGAATACCTTTTGAAATACAGATATCTCTACCACAATTTATAGATGTATGATGGTGAAGCTAATATAAAAAATAAAGTTAGAGAACCTGTTAAATACTTGTAATTCTCAGTGTAATGTTGAGCATTACATATTTACATAAAAAGTGTATAGTATAGGGGCACTGCATTTATTTTCATGTTCTTATGATTATTATATGATATCAAGTATGCAAAAATACTTGTAAGCTTAAAATGTAAAACTTTATTTGCTATTAGGAGTTTTCCAAACATTAAAATGCATTCAACTTTCTATAGATCTATTTATGATATTTGTATGTTTTTAGTCACTAAAACAATTGTATATAAAAATTTTAGTACTGGAAATTTCTAGCTTAATTAATATAAAATAAATGGTACATTTGGATATATAAAATTATTAAATCATACAGCTTTGAGTACTAAAAGAGATAGTGTATATATAAGGGCTGTCCAGAAAGTTTCCAGTTATGTAATAAGGAAAATAGATGCATTTATGGCTGGATTTTTTTTAGACAGCCCTCATGAATTACTTAAATTGATACCTTGCATGTATTAAATACTTAGAAAAGGTTAAAATTTACTAAGTACCAGTTCCAATAGAAGATTTTTAATGCTTCTGGCATTAGCGTCATGAGGATAAAATTCAACCTTTTCTTTCTTTAATATATTATATAAAACACTTCTTGTTTAATCACATTTTACTCTTTAATAAAGAAAGTGAATACTAATTAAGTAAACATGGTTGAATGTGCAAAACAATTTAAAAATGCCTGCAGTATTTTTTTATTTTTCTTAATAAAAGTTACAAGCAATACCAAGTGTTATGTGGCATATGAAGTACTATGTAATTTTTAATTATTCTTGTTCACTAGTTCTAGAGTTATTTGGCAAGGATGTTGTAATTTTATGATTTGCTACAAAAATTATTCTTCTTGAAATTCCTCAAATATGTTTTTAACCCAAAGTGTGAATTTAAATAGTTGTATGTTATACTGTATAATAAAAATTTTAAGAGTTCCAGCTGGATTCAAAACATGACTATAGTTTTTCCTCTATATTCTGTTGTTTACCCTTTATAAATTTAGTGTATCCAAAAACTAAAATCTTAAACTTAAAAGTAAATATATTTCATTTATTATGACTTTTTCAGAGTTAACGTGCCAGACTATGTTATACTGTTTATTAACAAAAATGTAATGTATATTAAATTAGATGCATTCTTTAATAATAAAGTTAATCAGTTACTTTTCAAAATAAAAATCTCTAGTATTTGTAAAGCTCACATTCTTGTGAGTCTCTAAATAAATAATATATTTTAAACTGAAACAGTATTTGAAGTAAGTAAACACTGATTACTAAAAAAAATTATCTTAGGTGGGCCTGACATAATTATGTAAAATGTTTAATAATACACTTAACTCTTTTTAAAATGTTATTGTGTTGTGGTATGAAAACATAAAATTTATCCTTTTAAATGTTTAAGTGTATTGTAATGTATTAATAACTATTGACACAATATTGTGCAGCACATAACCAGAATTTATTTATCTTGCACAACTGAAAAATGCTTGACTATTCTTGAAGAGAGGAATTGTTGTTCTTTTTGAAAAAGTAAGTTAATGTGTTCTAATAGGACCCATGAAAGAGCCATATTGCAATGTAAAAAAACTTCTATAAAATAAATGCTACCTGGCTGAACACTAGCAATTAAGCAAGGACTTCCATTTCTTAACTGCAAAGACCTGGGTTCTGCCAACAGCCAGGTAGGAAGCATAGGAGACCAAATAAACATTGATAGAGAGACAGGAAAATCTTCACTGAAAATCTTGGCAATGAGGAAGGTGTGTGCAAAAATGATCCTGAGGAAGCTCACTGATGAACAAATGCAAAGGAGAGTAGAACTTTGACAAAACTTTTTGGAGAGGCAAGATGATGTTTTGTGCCGTGTTATCACTGGTGATGAAACATGGGTGAACCAATACAACCCTGAAACAATGTCAAAGTGCACAATGGAAGTCAGCCAATCCTCCATAACCACAAAATTTACATCAGTCCAAATCAAGAGTCAAAACAATGCTGCTAACCTTTTTTAATATCAGAGGAATTGTTCATTATTAATATACACCCACTGAGTCAACTAAGTTCACTATTTGGAAGTGCTGAAATGGCTGTGTGAAAAAGATGAAAATGACCTAAACTTTTCACCAACAGCTCATGGTTCTTTCATCACAACAATGTACCAGCTCACATGGCACTGTCTTTCAGGAAGATTTTAGCCAATAAACAAATAACTGTATTGGAACACCCTCCCTACTCACCTATTCTGACCCCCAGTACCTTTTCTATTTGCCCAAAATGAGGGGAAAATTGAAAGAAACACATTTTAATGACTCAGGACACCAAGAGTAATATGATGATGGACTACATCAAGGGTGGACTAGTTCCTGGCATCAGTGCATAACTTTCCAATGGGTGTACTTTGAAAGTGATCACTGTGATATTTAGTAATGAGGTATGTACCAATTTTTTTAGGATAAATTCATGAAATTAATTACTGAGGCAAATATAATTCAAGCTTCATATATTGAAGTAGAGATAAATGACCTTTAATTCAATTTAAGTATATATTAAAATGAAACTTATTACATAGAGAAATTAAAAATTAGAATCAGGATAAAATATTATTCAATTCCACACAATCATAACACAACATCCAGTTAAAATATAAATTTTAATTAATTTATTAAAAAGATCAAAACACTCCTAAAATGTGTTTTCAGAAAATAAAAATTTATGTTTACATATCTACCTTCTTTATCGTGCATCATGTTTTGTATGATCTAATATAGCATTTATAATTAAAAAAAATATTTGGTTCATATTTGACCATTCTTTTTGTTGTAACATTTGCCTTGATATTCTTCAGATCTTTATTTATTATTTAATAGTGTATTGTACTTATTAATCCTCTAAAGGCATTTTTATAAAAAAACAAATTGTTTATTTCTGCCCTTTGACCTCAGCTCTGCTAAATTTATCACTGCTGGATGCTCCTGCACAGATGATATGGAAGAACTTCCTGTAAACAGTGAAATTTAGAACAAGTCTCTAAGTCACAAGTTGATTGTAGGTTATTGAACATTTTCTTAAATGTGTCTTGCTATTAACAAAGTAGAAGAAATAAACATCTCTCAGTAAAAAAAAAGATATTTTTACTTTCAATCATGGAAAATGCCAATTTTAAGGGGATGTATTTATATAAACAACATTGCTGAAACATCAACAGGTAATATAGTCAGACTATTAACCTTGAGTTCTATTTGTGGTACTACAGAAGTCAGTTTGTTTCAAAATTATTAACAGTTTTTCTGACAACCTTCAAAAACTAGATTGCAGCTAAACTTCAGAGTGATTTTTGAAGAAAATATATTACACTTGTAAAAATGGGTCTGGATTCTCAAGTCAGAAACATAGTAATGAAATTAAGACCATGTGATGGACACTACCAACTCTTGTAGATATTTTTCCTAAAATTAAACTACAAATACTATAAATAATTATTTTTGAAACTTGAAGAATATATTGGTTATCTAATATGGTGACTCCTGTAGTGACATCTAGATATATCTAAGTCCACTTTATTCTTAGAAATAATTTCCAACATAAGACCCAAGCAACATGTTTCTATTTAGAAAATAGGTATTATATTGTCAAATAGACCTAATGAATAATGAATCTCAAAATTATTTTTACCTAAAACAGAGTCTAGTATTCACATCTACCAGGTTACTCTAAATAATAATACTTTATTAAAGGGTTCCTTGGTGGTATAGTGGATAGGTTTCAGTGCTCTCAATGCCACAGCCTGGGTTCAATTCCCAGCCAGGGAACCATACCAAAAATAAATAAATAATTAATATTTTATTAATAATTTTTAAATTTATACTTATTTATTTTGTGAATAGGTATTAAGACACATAGTACGTAACTAAAAAATATTCATGGATACTATATCTCTCTCCTATTTCTTTCCCAAGATACACAGTTATCCACCCAGAGGCAACCTCTGATACTACTTTTTGTATGTCCTTCCAGAGAGGTCCAACAAATATATCAAGATAAGAACATATGGTAGACAAATATTAGCACTATACAATAAGTACAATCTTTACATGGATTATGATGTAATAATGGCCCTGAAGTGGTACAATACAGGAACTCTGCTATAAACAGAAACTCATATGTAAACAAATAGTAGAATAAAATATATCCTGTTTTGCATCTTCTTTTCCAACTTAAATATTATGGAGATAATTTTATAGCAGTATAAATACAGTTACTCTGCATGGTATTCCAATTTATGGATAGAGTATAATTTATTTAATAAAAAATTTTTAGTTAAAACATATTTGGATTCTAAACATTTAATATTTAAAGCAGTTGTACACTATCCATATACATACTTATTCTGCAAATATACTGTTATGACTGTAATATTACTTTCACAAATTAAAACTCCTGGGTAAAAGAGTACATACATTTTTAATTTTAATAAATATTGCCAAATTTTTCTTAATAGATAATTTATAGCCCAAATGGCCAACAGTGAAGTATTTATTTTTGATCATCTATCTAATAGGCAAGAAAACATATCTCAGTACATTTTAAATTTTGCCTTTCTCTTATGTTAAGAAAGCAAAATGTTTAAGGTTGAACTTTATTTTCTACAAAATGTTTGTTGACAGTTTTTAAACATTTTTGTACTGAGATGTTACACTGGTCATAATTGAATTAGCTTGCATAAAGGTTTTTCTCATGTTTTATATACTTAGAGTAACAACCTTTGGCCTATAATCAGTTCCAAATATCATTTTCTCATGTTATTGTTATTTAGATGTTGTGATGTTTCATTTTTCAAATGTTTTAATTTTATAAAGTTATATTTTTCAAGTTTTAATGACTTTTAAATTTGTGTCATATTTAGAAAGATCTCTAAACTGAGAATATAGAGAAAATGTCTCCCTTTGCTCCTGTATTTTTCACTTTGAAATATAGTACTTATTCTAAGTATTTATTTTAAGTGAGGTCTTCTATAAAAATCAACTTTTGTTATTTTTTAAATGTCTATTCATTTGCCTCCCCAAATTTATCAAATTATATATGTTTTATGATGATAATATGATATTTCAAGCATATTATGCTTTAATGCATTTAAGACTGTATTGAGAATTTAATTTTTCTATAAATATTTTTATGCTTTCATATGCCATATAAAAATATTACCTTGAATTTGTGACTTAATATATGATGAAAAAAACCCTGTTTTACTGCCGTTTTTTTTTTTTTTTTTCAAAAATGTCTTTCTTTAGCTTGATTTTTCATGTGGATTTTCTTTTTTTTTTTTTTTTTTTTTTTTTTTTTTTTTTTTTTTTTTGCTTTTTGCTTTTTGGTATGTGGGTAGCTCCCTGACTGGGAATCAAACCCAGGCCACAGCACTGACAGCGCCAATGCCGAAGCCTTAAGCCACTACACCACCAGGGAATTCCCTGGATTTTCTAATTAACTTGCTTTCTTCACTACTCATCCCTAATCCTATTGATTATATAAGCAAAATGATAACTCACACAGTAACTTAGCAAGACAGACATCATTATTATGCTAACATTTTTTATTTAAAATGTATCATGACTTTTTTGTACCTAGGCAGAATTACGTGTGTGTGTGTGTGTGTGTGTGTGTGTGTGTGTGTGTGTGTGTATTTATATGCCTCTATTTTTCATATTACATGACTGGATACTTTCTGGACAGACTTGTATATTATCTATGCTTTTTAAAAAATCTATTTTTAGTTATTTCTGTTATATTTAATATTTTCTTATTACTCAAAAGATATTTTTACATTGCATTGTATGTTCTAGGCATTAGTAGAGACCTGTAATTAGAACAAAAGAGAAGCCTCTGATAACTAGGTCCTCCTCTTTTTAGCATACCACACAGCACCACTACCTCTATGCTAGGAAGAGCAAATATAATTACTCTTAGATTGGTAGTCTTTTAGAAGTAAAATTTAAATTTTTATAAATTATGTTAATAGAGAAGTAAGCCTCATTAAGTGTTCTGTTTCTCTGGTCAGCACAATGCCAGTGACTGGTAGTTAGGGAATTTTTCAGTAGAAGAAGGCAAATGAGGGAAGGAACTTCAATTATGAAGGGTAAGAAGCAATTAGATATAGTAAGGGCAAATAAAGAAGAGGAAACAAATAATTAACAAATGAGACTCTGTCTTAATTTTATTTATTTATTTTCTGAGTATCCAGAGAGAAGAATTAGGAGAAAAATATGCAGTTGTTACTCAACTTTTTATATAAAATATTAGAATACTGAAAGTAATTTTCAGCTCAGCCCAAATCCAGGAAACATGAAAGCAAAAAAATATATTAATACTTTCTTAAAATAAAATAGACTTTTGATTTAATTAAAGCTCAAGACTCACTTATATAATAATGTGCTAAATGTACATACATTTTACCTAAAATGCTCATAATTCTTTTTAAGGATGACTTTATTTAATAGTTTATCAAACTGAGACTCAATTTAGTAATGTACCTGGGAACATTTATCTAAGAGTTGATGATGCAGCCTGCCACACCTAGATTTTATTATACTCGAATATCACATAATTATCCATGTAGTCATCTCTCTATTCATCAATTAACTTATTTTGTGGTGTATTGCAAATTAATTCATTATATAAGTACATGTTTTGCAAAATACTTTACCGTGCACACCTTTATTAGAGATCATATTTATTCATGATCTTATTTTGAACCTACATAATATAATGGTATTATTTGATGAGAATAATGTTTACCTCTATATAAATATAGAATATTACCAGAACTTTACAAATCTTCCTTGTTTTTCTTCCCAGTCAGTCCTCATCCCAGAGGAAACTATTATTATAATTTTTTAGAGCCACATATTAGTTTTGCTTATTTTATAATTTTTACATGAGTGAAAGCATATACTATGTATTCTGATGTGTAAAGCTTCTTTCATTTAACATAAGCTTTTTGAGCTTAATAAATATTGTGTAAATTCTCCTTTTTTGTTGAATGGTATACCATTATATAAATGTATCAATTTTTTATTCTTTCTCTTGTGGATACCTGTAAATTTTCTAGTTATTGTTTATTATGATTAAAGATGCTATGAACTGTTTTATAAACTTTTTTCAAGGACAGTTTTTAGTTTTTATTTTTATTAATTTTTGAGATTAGATATACTGGGTCATGAAACAATAAATTGCATAAAAGAAAATGTTGGTATTAAACTTATAAACTAGGACTCAAGAAAGACTTCATGAACCTTTCCTCTAAGACAAGGGAAGTAAAAGCAAACATAAATGAATGGGACTATATCAAATTAAAAAGCTTCTGCACAGCAAAAGAAACCATCAACAAAGGAAAAAGACAGCCACTCAGTGGGAGAAAATATTTGCAAGCAATGCATCTGACAAGGGTCTAATATCTAAAATATATGAAGAACTAATATGACAACAACAACAAAGAACAACCCAATAAAAAAACAGGCAGAGGACCTAAACAGACACTTCTCCCATGAAGAAATACAAATGGCTGACAGACATATGAAAGAATGCTCAACTTCACTAGCTATCAGGGAAATGCAAATCAAAACCACAATTAGATACTACTTTACACCTGTTAGAATGGCTATTATCAACAAGACAAGGAATGACAAGTGCTGAAGAGGCTGTGGGGAGAAAGGAACTCTGGTACACTGCTGATGGGAGTGCAAACTGGTACAACCACTGTGGAAGACAGTGTGGAGGTTCCTCAGAAAATTGGGAATGGAGCTACCACATGACCCAGCAATCCCCCTTCTGGGTATCTAGACAAAGTTGAAAACCTTAGTTTGCAAAGGCTTACATACCCCAATGTTCATTGCAGTGCTGTTTAATACCCAAGTCATGGAGACAACCAAAGTGCCCTGCAACAGATGACTGGATAAAGAAGCTATGGTACATATACACAATGGAATATTACTCAGCTATAAGAAAACATGAAATACTGCCATTTACAACAAAATGGATGGACCTAGAGATCATCATGTTAAGTGAAATAAGCCAGGCAGAAAATAAACCAAAAACTATGTGACTTCACTCATATGTGGAATATAAAAGTGAAAGCAACAAAGACAAAACAAACAAACAATACTCATGGACACAATCAATACTTTAAAGGTTATTTGGAGGCAAGAAGGGAGGGGACAGGAGAGGAGGGAGGGGGAAAGACAACTCACACTGGGTGGTGAACACATAATGCAACAGATAGACGATGTACTGAAGAATTTTACACCTGGAACCTATGTAACTCTAGATAACCAATGTCACCCCAATAAGACTAACACTAAAAATATTTTTAAAAAAGAAGACATGCTGGGTCATAGTGTAGTCATAAAAGTTGTACCATGTTATATTCCTATCAATAATGTACCAGAAATATCCGATAGTAGTACAAAAATTAACAAGTATAACTGCCATCCACTAAGCATATTTTCCAAATTAACAAAGTCAAACCCATTCTTAGTTACTGACTTCCCATATAGCTGATGGTGTCCATGTTTCCATTTCTTCTACACAAGAATTACTGTGACACAGTCTTGCCTTAATACCATAAGGACCAAAGGAAGAAAACTGTTTCTTGTTGTTACCCGCCCGTTGGTTCTCAACAATTTGCAATTTTACTTTTGGGGGATATTTAGCAATGCCTAGAGATATAGTTGGCTGTCACACCTGTCTGGGGTAGGGGCTTACAGAATGTAGTGGAGAGTAGCCATGGATTCTGCTAAACCTTCCACGATGCATATTACAGCCCACCTCCATCCCCAACCCACCAAATGTAAGTAGTGTAGTTTTAAAAATCCAACTTTAGCCTAAGGCATGTTTTTTCATTATTTTCTGTCTTAGCTTTCTGTCTTCTCAGAAAGATTGGCACTGAAAATTTATACTGTTTCAGATAATCCTTCTACCCCAACACATACAATCCGACACTGGAGACAATACCAACTCTCTCTCATTCTTTTGTCTCCACAAAACAAATTACTTTGGAAATAGTTCAACATCTGTACATTTGGGTTGTTCCAAATTAACTATGGCATCAATTATAGCATTTGGTTGCTTTTTTTTTCTTTTTGATGTTCATTTCTCCACTTTGAAAAAAGAATGTGTCCTTCTTTTCATCTCTCTGCATTTCCTTTTGTCTTAGCTGGTCTACTGGAAAAAACAGTTCAAAACGGAATGTAAAAAGTCTTGATAGAACAAGAATTTCTTTGTATGACAAGACCATCTACATTTGCATAAAGCAGAGAAATGTTTTTATTTCTTACATGAAGAGAAAATGTTGAGAACACATGCTTTTCCCAAGTCAGCAACCAAAATTAAAGAAATTGGCACAATAGAAAGACATTTATAAAACAGTACTAAAGTTCTTAATTTGTATTAAAATAGTTATGTCATAAAATTTTTTTCACAAGCTAAGTAAATCTAGCTTTCACTTAAAGTAACAATCACTTAAAGTAACCAATCAAGTGGATTTTATCAGAAAAAAGTGTATATCTCAAAATAGAGTTTTAAATTAAACTTTTTGGTATAATATTGGTTAATATTGTCATATAAGTTTTAGGTGTAAAATTCTATACTACATAATATGTGTATTGTATTGTGAGCTCACCACCAATGTCTAGTCTCCTTTTATCACCATATATTTTGTTATCAGTGTTCTTCCAGGTCCAGTTCTGCTTACAAATGCCTGATAATCTATGCTAATTCCTAACTAAATTTTGTCTTTGGCTGGTGGGAAAGAATGCTGTGAGTATAAAGCAAGTGAGGCAGTAACACCCTGCTCTCAAACACTCATTTCCTGAAGTCACTATTCTTTGAGAAAACAAGTGGGCCAGATATGCAAAAATGAACTTGCAACTCAGAGAGTGAACACTGAATTGTTTCCATCACAGACATTAATGAAGCATTTAATAGCCTGATACACTCTCCTTTAAGATCTAAAAATCTATTTTTCCAGTTTACTTAAAAATCAACTATTGAGTCCTTACTCTGCTAAGCATTCAGCTACAAGTGAAGAATTAAAAAATTAAGACTAAATCTATAATAAAATCTGTTTTCAACTCTAATTTTGACTTTCAATGTTCATGAAAATTGCTTAATAAAAAAAATTTCAGTCTTCTCTTGTTTCATCTACTTCCACTTATTTTCTGAGCTTTTGGATTTTGAAGTTTGATAACTTGATTCTAAGAGTTCATCCTAATTTGTTTGATAATTTATCTTGGAATTTCAAACAGTGATGCATATTTATCTTCAATTAACCAGAACTTGCAGGAAAGCCACTAGCATCTTTCAAGTTGTTATTTTCATTTTAAGATCTTGATTATTTTAATAGATAAGTTTTATATGTTATTTTCACAATAGCATTGATTTCATACTATCATGTAAGAATAAAGAAATTTATGTGGACATTAATAAATGTATCATTTGTTAAATTTTTTTAAGAAAGTAAGAAGCCGAAGTGTAATTCAGTGTTAGATATTGTCAATTTTATATTAGCATGAGTTATTTTTAACCTGCTAGGTCCTGGGTTTTTTATTTTATTATTTTTTTTGTAATTCACAATCAGTTACCTTTAAAAAATTTATGTGGGAAATAGATAATAAATGTGGAAATAAGTATAGCTTTTTGCACTTTAAGTGTTTTTCTGAAATTTTATTTCGGAAAAGAGTTAACATTACTTTATCTGTTGCTAATATCTGTAGAAAATGGCAGATTAATTAGCAATTATCTCTACCTGAAATTTGTAATTTAAAAAAGTGTCAGTGAAAATAAAGTAGTGTTAAAAATAAATTTCTTTCTACAAATAAAAAAGGCGATACTTTCCACAAACACACAAAAAATGATAATTTAAGCCACTAAGTATTTTTAGCAACAGGTAACTATGAGATTCCTAAGCAAAATAATTTTCTGACCATGTGGGATGGTATTAAATTTTAGATAGAAGACTCAAGAGAGACTAAAATTAACATCATATAATTTTTACATCCAAACTTAATTTAAGCAACTAATTAGTAAAATCAAAAGATCTTCACAAATATTAGAAAAATGAATCTAAAATATAAAAATTCATTTATAATATTTCATGTATATTCTTTGTATTCTAGAATTCCACTTATAAAGTAATTTCATATTTAATTATGTGTTTAATCTGTGATGGAAACAATTCAGTATTCAGCCTCTGAGCTGTAAGTTCATCTTGTGCAATCAAAACAAAGTCTGAATGTTTGTCGTGTACATAGGCTCTGTCCATGGTAAAATATTCACAGAACAAAAAATAATTTTAAAGTACATACATTAATAATTCTTACAAATAGCTAGCAATTACTGACTGCTTACTTCAGGCCTAGCACTGCTTAAATGCTTCCTGTGTACTCACATTCACCTTTTACCATAATTTTTTTAAATAAAAACAATTACTACATACATTTCATGTTATAACTGTGAACATAACAAATGTAAGGTGGAATTCTGAGAAATTCTGGTATTGCACTTGTCATTTAAACAGTGAAAAAGTTTAATTTAGAAAGCCTGTATATTCTGAGTATAATGTGATATTGCTTTAGTTATATTATGTATTTGTTATTTGGTATTGCAAGTTATTATTTGTCAAAGGTTATTTAAGGTTACTATTAATTGAAATTACATAGCAATAATCATACTAATATAAATTTGAAATAATTAATTTTGAAAATATTTCATGTGAATTAGAATAATATAAAACTAATAAAGATACTTTGTTCTAAGACTGTTAATCTTACTTAACAAATTCAGCTTTTAAGAATTGCCAATTAGGAAAAACACTAATTAGTCGACAGTGACATCTTAGTTTGGCTCTAGTTAACAATTTTTAGCTGGAGGCATGATTTATTTATACTTGAGATAAATTAAAATAAACAGTATGTAGAACAATTTTAAATGAAAATGTCAAAGCACTCTTCATTAATTGTGTTACTACCTAATATGACTCCTTGTTTTAATCAAATTTTACTTTTTAGTAAACAAATCCTTGGTTGTTTACTGCCTAATTGGATTGAAGATCAAAAACATTTTACTGTCTACTGACTGCCTGCAGACGGATGTTTTACTTAAGCATTGTAGCTTTACATAATTTTTATCAAATCTCATTGCTTAGCATCTGCTAGTTGTGATAGCATAGGTAGAAAGATAGAAATGACCAGGAGAAGGAGGCAACTAGCCCTGATTAGAAGGCCCCTTGGGGCTGCTCTCACTTGGGACACAAACATTTTGCTTGCTCAGCAGGATAGCAGGCTCACACATGCCCCTAAATCAAGAAGGTATGTTGTTGGAAAAAATATGCCAGACAGGGAGGGAAAACACTGGGCTTATCAGAACTGCTTCTCAGGGCCGTTTTGCTGACCCTAGACAACTTTGGAAACAATAAGAGGATAATGGAAATGCCAGCTGGGAAAATAAGAGATACCAGAGAGAAAGAGGGGGTGACAATTCTACTCACAGAAATAAAAAAATTTTCACACAATGTAAGGAGAAGCTGTTTTTCCCTCTCTTGAGCCAGCTCATTCCATAATCTTCAGAATGTCTCTCCTTTGCTAAAAAACCTTTTACTGTTCTATGCTTGCACAAACTCTGTCTCTCAACTAAACTTTTTCCCTTGAGAAGACAAAAACCGAAGAAAATAGCCATTCTTGTAACATCTTTCTGGTGTGGTGACTCAGATTGATGGATTCAAGGTTATTTTTTCTTTCTTTTTTTCTTCTCCTCTCTTACTTCCCTTATTTCTTTAACTTCTTTCTATAGCCAAGACACCATTTGCCCATTAGCCACAGCATTTGGTGGGGGCGAGACAGATATTTAAGTATCATTAGGGCATCAGCCACCTTAAAGAAGTCACCTGTGGAAGAATAACTCTGTAGCAGTCTGGGACACCAGATATATATCTAACTCAGAGCAAGACAAAGTCCACATGATGTGTAGGAACACCGTTTATAAGCATCCAAGTCCACTCCTTATGGCAATTTTCTAAAATAGCCATCAAGTGGCTTGGGTCTCTGGGTTCCCTTAGCTCTCCCTGTCTCCCCCCTTATCAGAGCCACAAGCTACCTTTGCTGTCATCTTTCTCCTGGAGGCTGCTCACTTCACTCTGTCATTTCTCATTTGTTTCCACGACCGAACTGCTCTGGGAAGTCTCAGCTGCATTTTGGGCATGGAGCAGGTGACTTAAATATTGTTAAGGTGCCCAATGTTGGAGGACTTTCATGACAGGATAAATTAGTTATGAATCAGAGAAAAGAGGCAATAGGTGCCCTGCCAATCTGAAGAAAGTATCTATGCAACAAGGCACACAGTTCCACAAGTATACAATATCCACTCCTGATGGCAATTCCACTGATAAGAACAGTATAGCCTGCCAGGAGCTGGGGCTTCTTCCACCTTATGTGCATCGTTCCTTTCTGCAGTTAAGCCCCCTTTATTTCCACCTTGCCTCTGCACAGAAATAACAGCTCTCTTTCTCTCTCTCTCTCTGTCTCTCTCTCTCTCACTCTTTCCCAGTGTAAATGCTGTGACACTCCACTGGCTGCTGCTAGTACAAAACATTGCCACAACTCAGCCCCATCCATGACTTAGCCTCTCTCCACCTGAGACACCTCAGCAGGGATGGGGCGGAGGGGCAGGGACAGCAAAAGCAGCTCCTAGGGCCACACATGGTGCAGAGAATTTCCTCTCACCCTCTATCTCTCCTGAATGCACATTTGATGCCACACTCTCCTTCCCCCACCCCTCCCTCTCTCCCTCCCTCTCTCTCTCTCAATTCCAGTGTGGCCAAAATGAATGATAGGAATATTTTAAAGAAACTTTGTACATGCTTAGACTTCCTCAAGCTTGTTCCCACCCCCCAACCCCCATATACCTTTATTTTTATGTCTTCACAAAACAGCACTCTCTTGTTTCTATGAACCTTTCTGGAGCCTGTGAAGGCAAAAGACTATAAACATGTACCTCTAACTCACCCACCCTTTTTCTCCCACCAGCTCTCTATCTTGCTGCATCTGCACATCCCCCTCTGTCTGGAACTCACCTATCCTTGGCACCAGCAGAAGCACCTCTGCCCAGGATTTAGCCCATTCTGTCTTGGTTTGTGCTTTCTATGCCACTGTCTATCTTGTCCTTCCTTCTAGACTCAGTCTGACTCCTCAGACTCAGATTTGATGTGGTCTTGAAATTACACTAAGAGTAGTATCGATGGCTAAGAGAGATATCTTTATTTCCTCCTTAAAAAATCACAATAACCAATTTTAACAGTTCCTCCAGGGGAAGACCTTTAAAGCTATTTTACATAATATTTTCTCTAAAATATGGGCAGATACTAAAAAATAGAATGGCTACAAAATAGCAAGGAAAAACAAAGTACACCCAAGCATAACAGCCACTTTAAAAGCTGGCAGCATCAAGCATCCAGCAGGGGACACTTAGAGCAAAAGGGACGAAGACAGGATTTATGATCCTGCCTCCCTAACAATGGAGAGAAAGGACAGAGGCTATTCCCAGGCTAGGATGTGTTAAGGTGTGCAGGACTCCATAGCTTGAAGCAAGAAGATGAATAGAAGCATGAGGTAAGGTTCACATGATTTTGTAACTTCAAGAGAATGGTAATAGGTTCATCTCAGGATCTGAAGTGGGGAATGCTGTGCTTCAGAAGGAACATTTCAGAGATAAGCGATAGAAAGGGGACACATCACACCCCAGCCTTCCACTCTGTCTTTGCTTATAGATGGCTAATCAGAACTTCATCCATTAGAAATCCCCACTTGGTTGCATTCTGCTAAATTGAAACAAGTTCGATCCCAGCTCCTTATCTCAGGAGAATTTAGTTTAAGGAGTATCCCTCTGGTTTTGGCTTCAGTTTCTTTGTGATTTACTTATTTTGTTTCATTTACCTCTAGTGTGTCTTCTTCCCTCCTTCCCCTTTTCTTTCAATTTGTGTAAAAGTCTTGCAAGGTTTTTTTTTTGTTGTTGTTGTTGTTTTTTTTTTTTTTTAATCTAAGTGACTTTCAAGGTCTTGCAGATAGCCAGAAATACAAACACAACAGCTACTGCCTGAGGCTGAGGTAAAGAAAGAAAATAAAAGAAGAGCACTTATAAAAGCAAGCAGCTAATTTCTCAAGCCAACCCCCCACCCTTTGTTTTAGGCACTTTGAAAATGTTGGGGGCAATTGGAAGGCTATAAGTCCTGTTTGTAAGTATTGGTAATTCTGTTTATGTATATGATCTCTGATATCTATATTGTTTAGGTTTTATATAAGCTATAATGTTTCTGTCTCCAGATAGTATTATTTTTAGTATCACACGAACTGGTAAGGTGTTTGATACTAAGTCTAGTTTAAGTTTTAAGTTTTGTTTCACCTGGGTTTAAAAGGCACATAATTTTTGTTAAAACAAAATAGCTAGGGTAATAATTGACTTTAAAGTCTCCTGGAATTTAAATAAATGCAACTAAAATAAAAGTTTTGTTGTAAAACATTTCAATAATAATAGGTGTGTGTGTGTGTGTGCGCGCGCGCGTGCATGTGTGTGTGTGTGTGTGTGCATTTATAACTGGATAAAATTCAGTTATAAATGCCTCTATTTTCTATATTACATGGTTGGATACTTTCTGGACACCACATATATATATATATATATATATATATATATATATATATATATATATATATATTTCTGGAGTTTTACTAGGTAGGGTTAAATAATAAAAATTATGAAATCTAAATATTTCAAAATAACAAAATACTAAAATATTAATTATTATCTAGATCTAGATCTACTTTTAGTTTCTTGGAACAAAAAAGCTGAAAAAACAAAATCTGTTAATAATTATGTATTGCACTTTATTACAATATATTTCAAAAACATATAAATGTATTGCCAACAAAAACTTGTTCTTCTGCAGGTTGCAAAATATATTCATAGGTTTGCCAATTTGAAGAGTACTAATTGCTTGCTTTTTGGCAATTGAGGTATCTAAAGATTTAAAATTCTAATTAAGATAAAGAAAACTATATTTATTTTAGTAATGGAAAAAATAAAATGTAAACATACATTTTTGAAATAATTAAAAGACAGTAGTTTGTTCTAAGGTTGGTTGTTTCTGAATACACATAAGCAAAAGAGACAAACTAGGAGATACTGGAAAGATTATAAAATGTCCATAATAATATTTTTTGAAAAAGTTTTGTTATGATTAAGCTAAATAAGATTAAAATATGATTAAATAAGTAAATACTTTTAAATATCCCAAGTAATCTGGTGCAAAATTAAAAAATTATGTTTTCTGTTTTTACTAAGTAAGATAATATTTCTTGGACTATTAGTCTGTTACTGATAGTATAAACTTTTTTATTTGACACAAAATTCTATGTGTCATCAAAATAATTTTCTGTGTTTTACATTGTCTTGATTTGGTCTATGGTTACTTAACAAAACTAAATCTCCACAAAAGTAAAAACTAAGTTGTGCTAGTAATTATGCAAACTTTTGTATTTCAAGACTGCTAGTTTAGTGTCCTTCTTGGTGTTAGATATAGGCCAGTGTAAGAAACATTAGCCTGATGTTCTCCCTAACTTAGCAGGATATTACAGTAATTCTGACTTATTATATCTGATGAGAGGACTCAGATTCTAGGGAAGGTAAGGGAATTTAGTACAACATCTTAACAATCGAGTAGAGAAAATGGGAAAAAAGAGAACAAGATAAGCGGTAGGCTAGATTTAACAAACAAGACAGAGCAAACAAGAAAAAAAGAGAAGCAACAAGACCAGAGGCAGGCCAAAGTTGGTCACCGTTATACACAGACCAAAGCCAAACCCACCTCAAGACTACCCCGGCAACACCCACCCTCCCACCTAAAAAAAGAAAAAACATACCAGGTAAAGAAGCCTGCTTTAGATATGAAAACACTAGATCAGTGGGGAAAAAAATGCCTTAATCCTCCAAAACAGACCTATCTCCATACAAACAAAAGGGACACTGGAGAAGGGATTGTCCCCTATTCTAAAAACAGCAGGGACCAATTTCTTCCCCACAGATGGCTGTGATTACAAATAGCTGTGATTGATTGGCAGGACCCAAGTTTCCAAATTGCTTCCAGAAAGAAGAAGACATTCATAATCACAGGAAAGGAACCATAGGTGACACTTAATGTGGCAAGTAAACCTATTAATTTTCTAATTAATATGTGAACCACTTACTCTGTCTCAATCATTTACTCTTGACCTATTTCCTCTGAAAACTGCTGGGTTTAAGGGATAAATAGAGCCCGTAGATTTGGGCTCATACTCAACCTCTTTGCCAATGACCTAAACCTTGAAAAAAGAATATATAAAATAAATCAATCAGACTTAAAAAAGTACTCTAAGAAAAGTTGTCAAGAAACCTCTCAACAATGGCTTGACCTACTGATAACTCTATTGTGAGTTTGAGTACTTTCTCAGGCTTCCCTGCAAATCAGCCCTTTTGAGGTTTTATATGGGAGGGCCTTCTTCTCATATGACATACTCTTAGATACAGAGACTACAAATCTCATTCAGTGTGACATCTCATTAGTAAAGTTTCAGGAAGCCCTCAAGGTCTATGGGCAAAAGGCTTTGACCTTGCCTGTGAGATAAAACCCACCATTGCCAACCCAGTACCTGCCTAATAGCAAAATACTTATTAGATCTTGAAAAGATGGCACCCTCACATTTGAAATGAGCCCCACTTGAAGGGACTCTTTCACTGTGTTACTTTTTACTTCTACAGCTATAAAGGTTCCAGGAGTCCCTAGCTGGATATATTACTTCTGGATAAAACCCTGAAAGAATAAAGAAGAAGACTTGCCAATTGGATCCCAGTACTACTGTGAGGCACTAAAGGACCTCAGACTACTGATCAGAAAATTGCCAGGTAAGTGTTAATAATTCACCCCCAACTATTGTAAATTATTAACCATCCTTTACTTTTTAAATTTTTCTTCTAAGCCTTTATTCTTCATTTCTCCTCTGCTTCACTGGTATTCTGCTAAATCATTACAATTATATTAGTTCTTTTAGTTCTATTACATTCTTGGTCCCTTGGGAAAGAATTGAAAATTAATATACTTGTAAACTTTTCCAACATAATCAAAAAGAGCAATGGCATCTCTGACTGCTGAATACACCATAGACAGCCTGAAAACATATCATCATCTCAGTTTCAGCCTACTCATTTTAATTACAGCTTTGCCTTTATTTCAAAGGTTTCTAAAAAATTTCCCAGAAGGATCCCTTTCATTGTCAGTCTAGATCCCTCAACTACAAAGCTAGAGTGTATTAACCTTACCCCACTATTTAATTGGTCTAATTCAAATGGCTAAGAATACCAAAATGTATGACAATTAAGTTCACAAATTCATCCTGGAGAAAGTGCTACATATCTCATTGCTGAAAATCACTAGGGTCACCTTGGAAGTACTCTTCTTAGGAAGCTATAGAGTGACTCCAGTGTCTAGTCCACCCTTCAAAGCAATTTTGGAACTTTTTTTCCAGAATGGCCACCAAATCTGTCATTGCATGACCCTTAATGTACTGAATGTCATCAAAGTGTCTTTCTTTCAATATTTCCTTCATCTTCAGGTAAAGAAAAAATTCACTGGGGACTAGATCAGGTGAGTAGAGAGGTGTTCCAATACAGTTATTTGTTTACTGGCTGAAAAGTCTCTCACAGACAGTGCCATGTGAGCTGTGACATTGTCATGATGCAAGAGCCATGAATTGTTGGTGAAAAGTTCAACTCATTTTCTTCTAACTTTTTTCATGAAGGCTTTGAGCATTTTCAAATCATTTGTTCAGTTAGAAAAAATTCAGAATGAACAATCCCTTCGATGTTAAAAAAAGGTTAGCAACATCATTTTGACTCTGGATTTGTACTGATGGAATTTTTTCATTGTAAATAATTGGCTGACTTTCATTGTGCTCTTTGAGACTTTGTTTCAGGATCACATTTGTGCACCCATATTTTATTACCAGTGATAACACAGCCCAAAATATCATCTTGCTTCTCCAAAAGGTCTTGGCAGACTGACTCTCCTTTGCTTTGGTTCATTGATGAGCTCCTTCAAGACCATTTTTGCACACAACTTTCTCATGCCAAGATTCTTAGTTAAGATTTTCCTGTTACTCTATCAGTGTTTACTGGGCATGCTATGCTTCTCACTGTCAGCCAATGATTTTGATGCACAGTTCAATGAATTTTTGCAATGTTTTTATCAGTTTTACTTTATTAAGTTTTACTTATGACTGGCCACCTTGACCTCTTCATCAGTGACACTTTCTCTCCCTTCAGAAAAATGTTTAATCTATTTGTACACCTCCATTTTTTTTCATGGCATTATCCTCATAAATTTAGACTAACATGTCCCAATTGCAATGTAATGTTTGTTTATTGCTCTAATTCAAGCAATGTAATGTTTGTTTATTGCTCTAATTCAAGCTCTGGCATTCTCATGGTGGCCCACAAAAATACACAGCAGCAATAGTGAATGCCACTCAGCAAGACACCACCACACATGTTGACACAAACACAGCTGTGGGACACAGATATACCAAGGTTATGAAACTTTACTGAGTTGTTTGTACAGTGCTGCCAACATAAGCACATGGTGACAAGTTCAAAAAATTGTCAGATGTCACATTCACATGTACTCTTTGTCATCTATATATATCTAGAGGGAGGCTATATCTAATTGAGTTTCTTTATTACCCAATAACATTTGACATTTCTAAAAGATGCACTCCAAATCTATCTTTTGGTATTCAGCTAATCACAAACTCATTATAATAACCCAAATATAGGCCCTAAAATTAGATTCACATATTTGGAAGGATATGAAACATCTTGGAAACTTTACTACCTACTTCCAAGAGCAGAAAGAGTACTGACAGGGCCAAGAAATGATGATCTGAGGAGTAGTCTTTTATCTTTACAATGTGAGATTAGCACCTTTCTGGGGCTCAGTCTTAACTATATAGTTGACTTTTCCTCTTCATATTGAGCTTCTTTCTCAATATGAAATTTTTGTAGACTTCCTCAAAATGGACTACCCACCAAAAAGTCACCCAATGATGTCTAACACCAACCACCTATAGCTCTAGCCTACCCATGTATTGACAATTATCAGTTTTAAAGACAATACAACTTAGGGTTATTAGGCCCTTGAGGCTAAACAAGCCATAAGATTTATTCTAGCCAGTATTGGGGCTGCCATCAGTTTAGCAGTCCCTTTTGGATGATTTGCCTACCATGAGGCTACTTGAACCAACCTATCAAGGTCCATAGCTGCCCTAGTTCAAGACACTGGAGACACCATCCAAAGTATTTAATGGTCCCTCAATTTTCTTACAAATGTTTTTCTTGACAACCAACTAGCTCTTGATTAGTTACTACTAATAGCTGAAGAAGAAGATATTGCATGGTTATCAACAAGTCTTGCTTTACTTAATATAAATACCACCAGTCAACTGGAAGAGAATATTAAAAATATGTAATTAAGCCAAATAGTTTTGTAATTTTGCAAAGAAAAATCCAATGGCTCAATTCATCTGGCATAAAGTAAAAGACATTATATTAGGTTGGTGCAAAAGTAATTGATATTTTGGACCATAAGTTTTAAATCATTATAACTAGTATCAAATACAACTGTATTAATCAAAATAGGAACCATTATAATCAACAGATTTTTGCCAATGATAAATAAGTTTGTTTATTTCTGTAGCATGAAAATTCATGCTTTAGGATTGGGTAAACTCTTGGAAAACATTTTCTGAATCCTATTGGTTGTGGAAGTGTTTTTCCTGCAAAAAGTTGTCGAGATGCTCAAAGAAGTGACAGTCAATTAGCAAGAGCTCAGGTGAATATAGTAGATGAGGCAAAACTTCATAGCTCAATTCGTTCAATTTTTGAAGCTTTGGTTGTGTGACATGCAGTCAGGTGCTGTCATGGAGAAGAATTAGGCCCTTTCTGTTGACCAATGCCAGCTGCAGGCATTGTAGTTTTTGGTGCCTCTCATTGATTTACTGAGCATACTTCTCAGAAGTAATTGTTTTGCCAGAATTCAGAAAGCTCTAGTGGATCAGTTAGGAAGCAGATAGCCAAACAGTGACCGTGACTTGTTTTTTGGTATAAGTTTGTCTTTGGGAAATGTTTTGGAGCATCTTTTCAGTTCAGCCACTGAGTTGGATATCACCAGTTGTATAAAATCCACTTTTCATACACATCACAGTCTGATTGATAAATGGTTCATTGATGTTGCATAGAATAACAGGAGACATTACTTCAAAATGACTATTTTAAAAATTTCTTGTCAGCTTATGAGGCAGCCACTTATCGAGCTTTTTCACCTTTGCAATTTGTTTCAAATGCCGATCAACCATAAAATGGTCAACATTGAGTTCTTTAGCAACTTCTCATGTAGTTGTAAGAGGATCAGCTTCAATGATTGCTCTCAATTGGTCGTTGTCAACTTCCAATATCTGGCCAACTATGCTCCTCATCTTTAAGGCTCTCATCTCCTTTGCAAAGCATCTTGGACCACCACTGCACTGTGCATTCATTAGCAGTTCCTAGGCCAAATGCATTGTTGATATTGCAAGTTGTTTCTGCTGCTTTAAGACCCATTTTGCACTTGAATAAGAAAATTTCTTGAATTTGCTTTTTGTCTAACATCATTTCCATAGTTTAGGATAAATATAAAATAAAAAATAAGTAATAAGTTATTATCAAAAATATAAAGCAAGAAATACACATTAAAATGATGTATAACATAACCACACTTACTTAAGAATGTATTTCAATATCAAACACCAAATTTCAATAATGCAAAAACCGCAATTACTTTTGTACCACCCTAATATCTTTCATAACTTGGTTTCTACTCTCATTAGGGTCTTTAGTTTGTATATTACTTCTACAAAATTTAGGGCTTATTTCTGTTTAATCTATTCATTAAGTTTGTCTCCTCCAGGTTATAATAGTTTCACTTTAAAATCATGGCCCTCCAGGGATTCCAACCTCTCTTTCTGGAAATAAATTTTCATACAGAAATATAGCAACATGAGTTGCAAGCAGTATCTACTAATGTTAAATGTAATTTAATAGCTTCTTTGTGGAGTGTCTAAATTAAATTGCAAGTATATGTTGCTATTATTATTATACAAAATCCTAATGTTCTAATAGCAATTTACATATGCAGTTTCAAGGGTGTTTTTTTAAATTATAAACTGTAATTAAACTATAAGACTATTTTCTGCCAGATTTTTTACACTGAAATAATAGAAAACTTATTTCAATAGTACCAAATCACCTAGCAATTTACAAATGCAGCTATTTCTATTTGTAAATTGCTGTGGGGATTTCAATCAAGAAAAATATACAATTACATTAAATAGATCTCTGTAGACTTCTATTACAAAAATGGTAATTTCTTATGATAAGTTCATTTATTTAATCCAAGGGAACAATAAAAATACAATACTGCATCTTGATCAAGACTTAGGAACATGCTGGTGTCAGTTTTTGAAAAAACTTTGCACATTCTTGAAAATCTTCTAGAAGGATGAACAAATGTTTTTGTTCTCCACAGTATTTAATATATTTATGCAAGTAATTTAGTGATTAAAATAATTAATTGAACATTTAAATAGAAAACAATACCACTCTACCAAACATACTGCATATATTAAAGCAAATATTATCTTTTCTTTTAGTTTCCTATTGTATTAAAACTCAAATATAAAGTATATTAAGGAATCTCTGTATTAAATAAAGTATTTCCAGTATATGAATTTTGTAAAATTGGTTGTAAACATTAATTGACTACACTTATTTTATCAGTTTTATATGAATAATGGGACTTTTATTAAGGTTATTAGTTTCTTACATAAAGTTAAAACATATTTAAATTATACAAACTCTCTTTTGATAGACACAGAGCAGTTTTTTAATAATCATTGAAAGAGTTTTCAAAATAATGCCCTAAATAAAATTAACATCTATCAATTTTTATTAATCAAAAATAAAAGTAATGTAATTGTAAGGTACCTTGATTTCTTAAAATATCATATTTTTAGAAATAAGCTGATAAAAATACATTTAAAATCCTAGCATAACTAATCCCATTTTAAAGCTTGAAGAAACAAAATGTGTAGAGTGTTAGTAGGATAAGTTCATGAAAATTGAGTTAGTTTATAAGATAAATAGAAAAAAATGCTTTATTCATTTTGGGGTTCACTCCCTTGAAAATGATATTCAATGATAAACTTTCTAATTTTCTTGCTTTTTTATTTCAATTGCCAATGTTTAATAGAATAGTTTACAGATATTTTTATCTTTGTCTTAAATAAAATATTAGGAACATTTTAAAAATTTATTTATTTATACTCTATTCCCAACTCCAAGTTAGTGCTTTATGCACCATAAGTAATAATCAATATATTTTGTGAAATAAGTGAATGATTTAACATCAACAAGTTATTTGAGTAGATTTTAAATTTAAAAAAATGTGTTCTAATTTACATACTTAAATAAATTTTCATCTTGCTTATATATACTATCCTTTTATCATTATAGCCTTTCTTCTTGCTTTTGTATTTATATCTTGTATCATATGGGGACATAGATATTATTCTACATGTAAGAACAAATATGATTATACTGGTGATGTGGGTAGTTATTTCTGCATTCACATTTTATATAAACAATGTTAAAGATAATCTATAAAAACATATTTTGCTGTTAAATTCAATAATATCATAAGTTTTTCTTACACATGCAGTAAAAATATGATACAGTGAAATGTTCTATTTCTATGACTCAATCTAATTGAAACTTGCTTTGTTTCCATGGCCTTTAGGTTTAATATTAATAGTTTTTTACATACAGATATGCAAATTAGGAGGGCAATTATGCTTGAGGCTTGAAGTTTACAAACACTTTACCAGAAGATGCCTCTTCCAAAGAGATTACAGAGTATGTGTTGCTTATCATGTGACTGGACTTACATCAACTAGAGTCAAGAGACTAAGCACAATTTTCCCCAGACCCTCACTTGTGCCCAAATGTATGGTAATCAATCAGGTCTTTCCCCTTTCATTTTCTCCCTTTCCTCTCCAAATAAGCCTGAACACTGTACTTTCTTAAGATGGTTTTGAGGCACTAGTTCCTTCATCTTTTTGGTTGATGCTTTATTAATCAATAAATTTTCCTTACTACAAATGCTGAAGTTTTGAGTTTTGGCTGTTTAGAGCATTAACTACATGAACTTTGGGGTGCTAACAAAAATATCTACCATCATTTGCCTATTTATTTTACTTTTAAGTATTAGTACAAAATAAAAATTGAATTATAATACTGTTTCATAAGTTGCAATATCACTACACTATACTTGATAAAAAATTTCCAAAAGAATATCCAAGTCTATTCTTTAGTTCATTCATTTTCTACATATTTATAGTAATTTTCATTTTGAATAATATATGCTGATGTTGATTTATTGCTTCTTAATGGTATCTTTAAATTTTTTTTGAAATTTATTGTTTTCTAGCATGCTGATTCAAGATGGCAAATTGATCCCTATATAATAAATTCAATCACTATAAAAGTAAA
The DNA here is from genome assembly GCA_004026885.1 of Lyroderma lyra. Classification (NCBI taxonomy): domain Eukaryota; kingdom Metazoa; phylum Chordata; class Mammalia; order Chiroptera; family Megadermatidae; genus Lyroderma; species Lyroderma lyra. Next base: position 122,756 of record PVJL010003353.1, read on the forward strand.
ATTACAAAGGAAAAATAAATACTTGAAAATATATACTAGTATCATATATAGTCAGGATAAATTGAAGAATATATACCTTTTAGTATGAAATTTGCCCATATAATTATCTCTTGAGGTTCAGGTAACTCTTCTCTTCTCAATTTCTTTTATTACTAGGAGCGTTAAGGACCCCAAGATGTTGACATCCAGGGATATGGCAACATTCCTTGTTGATTTTTCTAAATTCTTCCTTCTCCTTCATGACTCATTTTTTATTTTACTACCTTAAAATTTTCAAATTTGAATTTGTCATCTTTTGCTTATGAGAACTTCGACTGATATATTATTAAATTGAGACTTATTGAAAACATATAGATCACTTCCTACCAATATGTAATAAAAGTGGAACATAACAACAAAGTTATTACACTTATTTAGATCTAGAAATAAATGTCAAAATAACATTTGAATCAAAGAAGAACTCAAACTGTTAAGAAAATTAGAATTAGGATGTGAAATAATATTTGTAAGTTTCTAGCCAACTCTATAAAAAAGAGGTTCTTGTTGATAACATCTACTTTGATTTTCCTGGACTTTTTGCTCACAATCAAAGGTAAATGTATTTGTACCTATATTGTTTTTTTGTAATAATGGCACTCTAGATGACTTCATCTCATACTTCATAAGCCTTATGTTTGAAGTTGTAATTTAAACTAGTGTGCGTGTGTGTGTGCATGTGTGTGCGCGCATGCATGCATGCGCACATGCACATATCAATAGAGGTATTAGTGGCAATGGGTATATCAGCCTGGCACAAATTTATACTAGCATATAAGTCACATTTTTAAAAATCAATCACTTTTTCACTAATTCAAGTGAATTTCATTAAATTGAATAATGTTGGAGTTTTCATTATAATTAAGAAACTGAGCACCATGTACAAATTCTAAATGGTACTGCATTTAGAAATGTACTCTATATTGAAATTAATTTTTAACAACCTTTGTCATTTAACTCTGTTTAAGGTTTACTTGGTTAACTTTGTCCAACCAAGTAGTCTAATTTCAGACTATTGACTGTATTTATATATTTTATAACTAGTTTAATAAGTGAATTAAAATTTTATTTATTGTCAAATTTACCATTTATATAAAATTTTTAGTCATAAAGTATATTATGAAGAATTTTAATAGAATACTATTTAATCATTCTATTGCCAGCATATTTAACATAATTGCACACTAAATTATATGTTTATCTACAAAATTAAAGAAGTTATTATTTCTTAATTGTTATTATAAGGTAATATGAGGGAGGACCCTTCAAAAATGGGAATTATTTTCTGGAGGGCACACCTCCTATAGTACAGGCTTTGTCCACTAGGTGAGTGTTCCAGGAACCCATTTGCATTATTATACCAGCTGCATTGTTCTAACAGGCTGAGTTCAGCTTTAGTGAATTTTTTTGAGACTTTAAATGTGGTTTCTCATGATGGGTGATTTATACAAACAACATACAGCATGACAATGTACCTGCTCACACTTGTTAAATGTTCAGCAGTTTTGGACCAAAAACTGCATGATTCCTGTGCCACACCCTCTTTATTCACCTGTTCTTGCCCAGAGCAACTTTTTATTTTTGTTTTCATGGATGAAAGGAACAACTTTTGTTTTGTTTTGTTTCCCTGCTTGAAAAAAATCCTCAAAGAAAAATGTTTTGCCAATGTGAAAAATGTGAAATAAAAAACAACAGAACTAAAAAGCATCAAAACTGGTGAGTTCAAAAACTGATTTGAGCACTGGAAAAAGCATCTTAATAGATGTATTGCATCAAACAGAGAGTATTTTGAAGTTAATTGAAGTTTAAACACGTAAAAATAAATAAACAGTTTTTCATAAATACATTTTGTTTTCTTTGGTTCTTCATCATATACATGTGTGTTTTTGCTATGAACCATGTTTTACTCTTGTTCTAATTTATTTTAAATGACTGCTATTGCAATACTCAATATAGTATTATGACAAAGTGTCAATATTTGCTAAGCCCCTTGGAATGCGTATGTCAATTTCTAATGATGGAGCCTACATATTCACCATTGAATATCTCTCCAGTTAGTGTAGGGAGAAAAAAAAATAAAATTAATGAATCCAAACTAAAACTATACATTCACAAATTAAAGAACCTAAAAAAATCTTAAATTCATTTTAAAAATTACTCTGTTACATTATGATTAAACCGCATCAAACCAGTGACAGAAAGAAAAATTTAAAAGCAGTCAGAGAAAAAAGACACATCAGGTACTGATGAAAAAAAAGAATGAGTATAGGATATTTATCTGAAAAATAGTTTAAGCAACAAGAGTGATGCAACATATTTAATAAATGAAAAGTAAAAAAAGTTATCTATTTGTTACTTTATACCCCTTGAATTATCATTCTTAAAGAAAATGAAATGATGACATTTTTAGGAGATGAATTATTCATGACCAGCAGGCTTGCATTATAAAGTGATGTAATGAAAATTCTTCAAGCAGAAAGAGAATGACAAGTTAAAATCTGAACTTACACAAAAAATGAGAGTACCAATACAATAACTACCCAATTCAATGTAGAGACTTTTTTTAATGTTTAAATCTAATGACAAGATAAACAATATTTAAAGCAAAAATACTAACCAAGTTTTGTGGTGTTACCTTATGTAAAAGAAAAAAATGTAAGACAACAGTAGCCCAAAGGCTGGGATAGAGAAGTATACATATTCTGCTGCAAGGTTCTTATATTATATTGAAGAAATAAAATAATATTTAAATATTAGTAATATTATATGCAACTTCATATTTTTTTAAAGATAGATTGTAATAGGTTAAAAAGGTATATTTTGTACTCTAAAGCAATCATTAAAATAAGTTATTGTATATAAGCCAGCAAAGGTAATACAATACAATCATACATAGTACCCAGTTATTCCAATAAAAAACTAAAAACAGGATATCAAAATAAACAAAGAACAGATGAGAAAATATAAAAAGAATAGCAAGGTGGTAGATTTAAAGAATGACTCAACTATACATTACAGACAAAGTGAAAACTCAAACATGAAAATAAAAATAGTTTAAAAGTAAAGAACAGAATATGATATATTTCAACAATTCTAATCAGAAGAAAACTATAATACTTATATTAGTATCAGATAAAGTGATTTCAGATCAAAGAATATAACAGGAATTTTAAAAAGTGACATTTTATAATGATAAAGAGGTTCATTCATCAGTCATAGCCAATAACAGAGTTTCAAAATAATTGAAACAGAAACTAATAAAACTTTAAGAAGAAAAGTTTACTCCACCATTATGGTTAAAGATTGTAAAACCATTTTCTCAATATTGTATTAAATACACATAGATAAAAGCAGTAAGAATGTAGGAGATTTGAAAAACACTGTCAGTCAACTTGACCTAATTGGTATTTATAGCACACTCCACCCAACAATAGCAGAATTGAAAACATTTCAAATAGACATAAATAAATACTAATTAGGCCCAGATCAGGAGATGCTTCATAGAAAAGGTGAGTTTAGGGATTTGAAGTAAGCTTTAGAGAAAATCCAGTATTTATACTTTTAAAGCCTAAGTTATTTCTCTTCTTTTTTCTTTATTAAATTTATTAGGGTGACACTGTTAATAAAATTATATAGGTTTAAAATGTATTATTTTATAATACATCATCTATACAGTGCAATTTGTGTTTACCATCTAAAGTCAGTCTATCAGTCACCACATATTTGATTTCTTTTACATTCCTCTACCCACCCTCTTCCTCTAATGCTGTGGTAACCACTAAACTGTTTTCTGTGTCTATGAGTTTTTGCTTGTTTGTCCTGTTTGTTGGTTACTTTCCATTTTGTATCTCATGTATGAGTGAAATCATATGGTTCTCAAGTTTTTCTGCCTGATTTATTTTGTTTAGCATAATAATCTCTAGATGTATCCATGTTGTTGCAAATGACAGTGTTTTAATTTTTCTTTTATTTGATTAATATTCATTGTGTATACTGGTATATGTACCACATCTTCTTTATCTAATTATCTATCAAAGAACACTTTGGTTGTTTCTATATATTTGCCACAATGAATAATGCTGCAATAAAAACAGAAATACATATATCTTCATGAATAAATGGTTTCAGATTTTTTGGGTAACTACAAAATGTATTGCTGGGTCATGTGGTAATTTTATTTTTAATTTTTAAAGGAATATTCTAGTTTCATTCATGTTTTTGCAAAAGGTGAGATTTTATTATTCTTTATGGCTGAGTAATACTCCATTGTATTAATGTACCAAACTTCTTTATCCAATCATTTATTGATGGAAATTTAGATTGTTTGCATATCTTGGCTATTGTGAATAAAGCTGCAATAAACATAGGTGTTCACATATTTTTTTCAAATTCGTGTCTTGAATTTCCTTGGATAAATACCCAGGAGTGCAATTGCTGGATTATAAGGTAATTCCATTTTTAAATTTTTGAGGAACTTCTAGACTATTTTCCAGAGTAGTTGGATAAATTTTCAGTCACAACAGCAGTGCAAAAGTGTTCCCTTTCTCTACATTTTTGCCAACAGTTGTTGTTTGTTGATTTCTTGATCAGAGCCATTCTGAGAGGAGTGAGATGGTATCTCATAGTGGTTTTGATTTGTGTTTTTTTGAGTGCAAGCAGGGACAGGGTTGTGGGAGAAGGGACAGGGACCCAAATAAGTGGTGATGGAAAGAGATCTGACTCTGGGTGATGAACACATAACGTAATGCATGGAAGATGTTACGTAGACTTGTGCACCTGAAAAGTGTGATTTTTGCTGACCAATGTCACCTCAATTATTCTAACAAAAAAAAACTTTTGAAAAACACGCAAAAATGGAAATGTTCGTATAAAAATTAATGACGCATTATCTACCAACATAGACTTCAAATATAACCTTGTGTTGTTACTATTAATTCTCAAAAAATTGTGTTTTAAGTATTAATACTTTTAACATATTTACAAGTATTAATAACTTTAATATAAAAATATTTAACAACAAAAAAGGAATCTCCATACTGTTTTCCACCGTGACTATAACGATTTACATTCCCACCAGCAATAAAGAAGAGTTCCTTTTTTCTCCACAGCCTCCCCAACACTTGTTATTGCTTGTTTTGTTGGTGATAGCAATTATGGAGTGTGAGATGGTGTATTTTGTTGGTTTTAATTACATTTTTCTAGTACCTAGTAAAATGGGCATTTTTTCATATATCTCTTGGTCATTTGTATGTAGTCTTAGGCAAAGTGTTCAGGTTTTATGCTAATATTTAAATAAATTTTTGTTGTTGAGGTGTATTAGTTATTTATATACTTTCTATATAACCCTCTTATGAGATATTGTTTGCAAATATCTCCTCCAATTCATTGTTTGCCGCTTTTTTTCTTGGTGGCTTCTTTTACTGTACAGGAGCTTTTGAGTTTAATATAGGCCCTTTATTTTTGCTTGTAATTTTATTGCCTTTGAGGTCAAATTTATAATATTTGACTTTCAAGAACAAATTGCAAGACATATTAAAAGGTAAGAAAAAACAGTATAAAGAAAGAAAGCAAGCATCAAAAATGAATTCATTGACAATAGGATTTTGATATTATCAGACAATGTATAAGTATAAATAATATGTTAGAAGGCTAACAGAAAAAGTAGAAAATATATAAAAACATACTGCTAATGTTTGCAGAAAGATTTTTTTTGAAGTAAGAAAGAAAAAAATGTTAGAAATTAAAAAGAAGGTAATAGTTATGAAGAATGCCTTTGATAGGCTGATTAGTAGCCTGAAATAAATGAGAAAAAATTCAGTGAGTTTAAGATAAGTCAATAGAAATTTTCAAAACAAAATGGAATTATCCTTTGTAAGTGAAAGGCAAATAAAGTTTTCATTAGTACACTTGAATTGTAAAAACTGTAAAATAAAAGAAAAAATGAATGAAACAGAAAAAAATGACCAGAATATCTAAGAACTGTGAAAGAGTAACATAGGCATACTTATATTGCCAGAAAAAAAAGACACATGAAAGAAGCTAAAGAAATAACTGAGATAATAATGTTGTAAAGTTTTCAAAAACAATGTCAAGTAACAAATTACAGAACCAGGAAACTCAGAGAATATCAATCAGGGCAAATACCAAAGTAAACAAACAAACAAACAAACAAAAAACCTACCCTTAGTTCTATCATATTTAAACTTCAGAAAAGCAAAAAAAAAAAAAGAAAATCTTAAATAAAGCCAGAGTAGAAAAACACCCTATCTATAGAAAAACAAAAGTACAGATTACAACAGACATGTTATCATAAACCAGGCAAGAGTTCAGTGAAATATTTAATGTTTTAAAAGATAAAGAAACACTAATGTAGGATTCTATATCCAGTGAATTATCCTTTGTAAGGGAAAGGCAAATAAAGTTTTCATTAGTACACCTGAATTGTAAAAAAGGTAAAATAAGATTTTTTAAGAAGGAAATGATGTTAGTTACAAATTAAGATCCATATAAAAAAGAAAGATTGTGAAAATGTAATAAAATATTTAATTTTTTATTCTTAATTAACATAATAGGTTATTCAAAATAATAATAGCAACAATGTGTTTTGTGATTATATTATACAAGTGAAATGAATATAATGTTATAAAGAGTGAAAGTACTTTTGTAAGGTAAATTAATTATCCAAGAGGCAGCATAGTACTATTTTTTTTTTCCTTTAATTCACTTTTATTGTTAGACTTATTGGGGTGACATAACAGATGTCAACAGAACAAGTATTACATAGGTTTCAGGCATACAATTCTACAGTGCAATGTCAACTTGATGTATAATAAGTTCACCACCTAATGTGACTTCTCTTTCCATCACCTTATATTAAGCTTTCCCCCCTCCTCTCCCACCCCCTCCCCTTTCTCCCCTCCCTGACCCACTCATCCCCAAATAAACATTAAACTATTGATTGTGACCATGGGTTATTTTTTTGTTAGTTCATTTCTTTTTTCTTGCTTGCTTTCAGTTTTATATTCTGCATATGAGTGAAGTCATACAGTTCTTTGATTTTTCTGTCTGGATAATTTCACTAAGCATGATGATCTCCAGGTCCATCCATTTTGTTGCAAATGGCAGTAATTCATCTTTTCTTATAGCTGAGTAATATTCCATTGTGTATATGTACCACAGCTTCTTTATCCAGTCATCTGTCGCAGGGACCTTTGTTGTTTCCATGTTTTGGCCACTGTGAACAGCGCTGCAATGAACATTGGGGTACATAAGTCTTTGCGGACAAAGGTTTTCAGGTTTGTTGGGTAGATCCCAAGAAGGGGGATTGCTGAGTCAAATGGTAGCTCCATTCCCAAATTTCTGAGGAACCTCCACACTGTCTTCCACAGTGGTTGTACCAGTTTGCACTCCCACCAGCAGTGTGCAAGAGTTCCTTTTTCTCCACATTCTCTCCAGCACTTGTTATTCCTTGTCTTGTTGATAATAGTCATTCTAACAGGAGTGAGGTGGTATCTCATTGTGATTTTGATTTGGATTTCCCTGATAGCTAAAGAGGATAAGCATTTTTTCATATGTCTGCTGGTCATTTGTATTTCTTCCTGGAAGAAGTATCTGTTTAGTTCTTCTGCCCACTTTTTAATTGGGTTGTTTAAGTCTTATTAGTTCTTTACATGTTTTAGATATTAGACCCTTATCTGATACATTATTTGCAAATATTTTCTCCAATTCAGTTGGCTTTCTGCCATGTTGATGGTTTCTTTTGCTGTGCAGAAGATTTTTAGTTTGATATAGTCGCATTCATTTATCTTTGCTTTTTCTTCCCTTGCCTTTGAGGTCAGGTTCATGAAGTCTTGCTTGAGTCCTAGGTCTATAAGTTTAGTACTGATGTCTTCTTCTATACAGTTTATTGTTGCAGGTCTTATGTGAAGGTCTTTAATCCATTTTGAGTTAATTTTTGTATATGGAGAGAGTTCACAGCTCAGGTTTATTTTTTTGCATATGTTTTTCCAGTTTTCCCAGCACCACCTATTAAAGAGTCTGTCTTTTCCCCATTGTATGTTTTTCTCTCCTTTATTGAAAATTATTTGTCTGTAAATTTGTGGATTTTTTTCTAGGTTTTCAGTTCTGTTCCATTGGTCTATATTTCTGTTTCTCTGCCAATAACAAGCTGCTTTGACTGTTGATGCTTTGTAATATAAATTGAAGTTAGGGAGTGTAACACCACCAGCCTTATTCTTCTTATGTAGTAGTGTTTTGGCAATTTGAAGTCTTTTACGGTTCCATATGAACATGATAATTCTTTCATCTATTTCATGAAAGTATGATTGTGGGATTTTGATGGGTATTACATTAAATCTGTAGATTGCTTTGGGAAAAATGGGCATTTTAACAATATTAGGTCTTCCTATCCATGAAAAGGGGACATTTTTCTATCTCTCAATGTCTGTCCCAATTTTTTTCAGAAGTGTCTTATACTTTTTCATGTGTAAGTCTGTCACATTCCTTTTTAAGTTAATTTCCAGGTATTTCGTTCTTTTAGTTGTGATAGTGAAAGGAATTGACCACCTCATTTCTTTTTCTCAGGATTCATTGTTTGTACATAGGAATGCTGTTGATTTTTGTACATTGATTTTGTATCCTGTGACTTTACTAAATTCATTTATTGTTTCTAATAGTTTCTGGTGGAATCTTTGGAATTTTTTATATAAAGGATCATGTTATCCGCAAATAGTGACAATTTGACCTCTTCTTTGCCAATTTGGATATCTTTTATTCCTTTCTCTTGCCTGTCTGCTGTGGCTAGAACTTCCAGTAATATATTAAATAGCAGTGGTCTCAGGGGGCATCCTGTCTTGTTACTCATTTTAGGGTAATAGGCTTCACCTTTTCCCTATTCAGTATGATGTTAGCCAAGGGTTTGTCATATATGGCCTTTATTATGTTGAGATACTTGCCTTCTATACCTAGTTTATTTAGTGTTTTGTTCATAAATGGATGTTCTATCTTGTCGAAAGTTTTTTCTTCATCAATTGATATGACTATGTGGTGGTCTTTATCTTTTATTTTGTTTATGTGGTGTATCACATTGATTGATTTTCATATGTTGAACCATCCTTGTGCTCCCAGGATGAATCCCACTTGATCATGATGTATGATCTTTTTGATGCATTGTTGTATTCTATTTGGTAATATTTTGTTAGAATTTTTGCATCTTTGTTCATTGAAGATATTGGTCTGTAGTTTTCTTTTTTTGTATTGTCTTTGCCAGGCTTTGGTATTAGAGTAATGTTGGCCTCATAGAATGAGTTAGGAAGTATTGCTTCCTCTTCAGGTTTTTGGAAGAGCCTGAGGATGATAGATGTTAATTCTTTGAATGCTTGGTAAAACTTGTTGGTGAAATCATCTGGTCGAGGACTTTCACCTTTAGGGAGATTATGGATATTCATTTCATTCTTTTTGCTATTTATTGGTCTATTTAGATTATCCAGTTCTTCTCAATTCAGTCTAGGTAGGCTATAAGTTTCTAGAAACTTGTCCATTTCTTCTAGGTTGTTAAATTTAGTGACATAAACTCCTTCATAATATTTTTTTATAATTTTTGGTATTTCTGTGGTATCGGTGGCAATTTCTCCCCTTTCATTTCTAATTTTGGATACTTGTGTCTTTTCCTCTCATCCTTTGATTAGTCTAGCCAGGGGTATGTCAATTTTGTTGACTTTCTCAAAGAACCAGCTCTTCGTAATATTAATATTTTCTATTGTCCTTCTGTTCTCTAATGGTTAGCTTTCTTTTAATTTTTATCATTTCTTTCCTTCTGCTGAATTCGGGTGTTTTCTGCTCTTCTTTTTGTAGTTCTTTAAGATGGGATGCTAAGGTGTTTACTTGTTATTTTTCTTGTTTTATAAGGTAGGCCTGTAGTGATATAATTTTCCCTCTTATTGCCACTTTCATTGTGTCCCAATAATTCTGATACATTGTATTTTCATTGTCATTAGTTTATATATATTTTTTTAATCTCCTCTTTTATTTGTTCTTTTATCCAATCATTTTTTAATAAGATGTTATTTAATCTCCATATATATGCATTTTTTTCTGCTTTCCTTTTACCGTTGATCTCCAATTTCAAAGTTTTGTGGTCTGAGAATACACTTGGTATGATTTCGATCTTTCTGAATTTGCTAAGGCTACTTTTGTGTCCCAGCTTGTGGTCTATCCTTGAGAATGTTCCATGTGCACTAGAAAAGAAGGTATAGTCTTTTTTTGCTGGTGAAGTGTCCTGTAAATTTCAGATATGTACAATTGCTGTAATGTGTCATTTAGACCTGATATTTTCTTATTTATTTTCTGTTTGGATGATCTGTCCTTGGCTGTTAGTGGGGTGTTTAAGTCTCCCACAATGATTGCATTTTTGCCAGTTTCTGCTTTCAAATATGTTAGTAGTTTCTTTTTATATTTTGGTGCATCCTGGTTGGGAACATATATATTAATTACTGTCAAATCTTCTTGTTGTCATATTGTGCCTTTTATCACTATGTAATGTCCATCTTTGTCTTTTACTATCTTTTTTAACCTGAAGTTTATTTTATCAGATATCAGTATGGCAACTCCTGCTTTTCTCTGGTTACCATTTACTTGGAGTATTGCTTCCCATCCTTTCACTCTGAGTTTGTGTTTTTCCTTCTGGCTGAAGTATGTTTTTGGAGAAAACATATGGACGTGCTTTGTTTTTAATCCGGTATGCTACTCTGTATCTTTTTTATTGGTGAGTTCAATCTGTTAACATTTAGAGTGATGATTCATATGTGAGGATTTTCATGGCCATTACTTATTTCTTTGTTTGTTTTTATTTTATTTTTGTTTCATTCTTGTTGCCCCAACTTTGTTCCTTTTTTTTTTTTTTTTTTTTTTTTTTTTTTTTTTTTTTTTTTTTTTTTTTTTTTTTTTTTTTTTTTTTTTTTTTTTTTTTTTGATATTTTGTTTCAGGTAGAAGAGCCTCCTTCAGTATTTCTTGAAGTGCTGGTCTTGTGCTGGCAAATTCCTTCAGCTTTTGTGTGTTTGAGAAGGTCTTTATTCTCCCTTCATATCTGAAAGATAATTTTACTGGATAATTTATTCTTGGCTGGAAGTTTCTCTCATTTAAAGTTTCGAATATTGGATTACACTTGCTCCTGGCTTGTAGAGTTTCTGCTGAGAAATCTGATGCCAGCCTGATGGGTTTTCCTCTGAAGTTTATAATTTTTTTTCCCTTGGCTGCCTTGAGAATTGTCTCTTTGTCTTTAGTTTTGGACTTCTTTAGTACCGTGTGTCTTGGAGAAGATCTGTTGGGGTCCATGTATCTGGGGGACCTGTTTTCTTCTTGAACTTGGGGTTCCAGATCTTTCCATATGTTTGGAAAGTTCTCATCTACGATTTGTTTGAGTATGCTCTCTGTAGATTGCTCTGCTCCCTCTTCTATTCCTATTATCCTGATGTTGTTTTGTCTCATGGAGTCGGATAGTTCTTGCAGAGTTCTTTCAATTATTTTGGTTCCATATTCCCTTTCTTTGTCTTTTTGAGCTGTTTCCATGTTCTGATCTTCAATATCACTAATTCTTTTCTCCATCTGGTTGGCCCTGTTTCCTATGGTAGTTATTTTGTTTCTCACTTCTTTTGTTGTATTATTTATCTCTCACATTTCCAACTCAATCTTCCTTATGTTTTGAATTTCATTGTTAAATTGTTCCTTTTATTCACAGAGTTCCTTTTTTTATGTCATTCATCTCAGGTATTCTGTTCTGCCAGTATGTTTTCATTTCTCTCAGAGCCTTTAGAATGGCTACTTTAAATTCTCTGTCACTTAGTTCAGAAACTTCTAGGTTTACGAAACTGTCTTCTGGATAAATTTCATGTTCTTTTTGAGCAGTTTTAGTTTTTAAGGAATTCATCCTGTCTGCTGGGTTCTTCCTCTTTGAAATTAGGGTGTTATGTTCAGCAGAGCCCAGGAGCCCTGATTAGTACTTTTGTGGTGTCTTGCTGTGGGGAAGACACTAGGTGACTCTGGGGGTCGAGATTTGGGAGAGAGAGGGATTGTTTATTTTTTATTTCTGGTCTCCTGCCATGTTTGGAGGTGGTACGCATCTATTTGAGTTCCCTCTGCTTCCTGCAGTTAGTTAGTTGTTTGGGGAGGCTGTAGGACAGGGAAGAGGACAACAAAAGGTGCTTAGGGGCAGCTCCATCTCCTGCCCTATGGTAGGGAAGCTAGGCGACGTGGGCTGAGGCTGCTCCTGCTGGTTGGGACAAATGCTATCAAATATGCCTTTCTTCCCATGCCTGCTTCAGCATCCAGCCATTGGGGTGGAGTCTGCGGACTTGCATGGCTTGTAGGCCCCAGGGGTGTGCGAGCAGATATGTGCACCACAAGTCCAAAGCTGTGGGCATGACCAGGCAGTATGAAGTCAGCTGGCCCGCCTCTGCTGTGGGCCTAGCACAGGAACTGCAGCCCTGTGTAGGAGCTGTGTGCTCCTGCGCTGTGGGTCACGAGGGTGCCCAGATCCGAGGTGTTGTCTCTGGAGTTCAGAGTCCTTGCTCAGCCCTCCTACCTCTCAAAAGTTCCAGAGGCTAGCTCCCAAGCTCTGTCTCCAACACGCTGCTCCAAAGCCCAGCTCCACCACGGTCTCCCACCGTTCTGCCACTTTGCTGGCTTTTACTCTTGTCTCCTCTTGGCCTCCCCCTTCCCATGCACTGTGCTTCTCCTGGATCCGACTCTGCTCCCTCCCCTCTTTCCCGCTTGCCCTCTTTTCTCCAACTTTCAGGTGTTTACTTGCAATGCGAGGATTTCTCAGCTGCCATTGTATCACTCAGGGTCGTCTTTCTTGGCTGCTGGCTGGCTGTTCAATTGTGTTTTCTGGGAGAGGCTTTAGGGACTTCCTCTCCAGTCAATATCTTGCCATCCCTCCAGCATAGTACTATTTAAAAAAAGATTTAGATTATTTGTGAATGTATTTCAATTACTTTAAGGCTACCATTAAAGAAATCTTTTTATGAAGAAGTACTGTAAATGTACTAAGAGATAAAGGATGGAATCATATAAAATATGTAATTAAAGTCAGAGAAAGCAGAAAGAATAAAAAATAAGTTGGAAAACATAAAAAGTACATCAAGTATAAAATAGTTACAAAGAAGGTAGATATTGATCTACCAATATTAATAATTTGTTTTAATGTAAAGATTTTAAATATAGTATTTAGAAGACACAGACTTTCAAAGTAGGGGAGTAACAATGTTTTCTAGAAAAACCCACTTCATATATGAAGACACTCATACATTAAAAGTAAAAAAATAGAGAAAGAATTTCCATGCAAACACTAATCAAATAAAATCTAGAGTAGCTGTATTAATTTTGACTAAAGCAGTTTAGAACAAGAGAAATTTTCAGGGACAAAGAGAGCATTACATATAATAAAGAGGTCAATTCTTTAATAAGACATAACAATCATTAGGATGTATGCATCAAACATCAATGTGCCAAAATATGTGAAATAAAAACTAATATATTTCACAGGAAAAATCAATAAATCCACTATTAGAATTGGAGGCTTTAAAACCCCTCATAATATAAATGATAGATTGAGCAGGCAGGAAATCAGTGAGAATATACTTGAATTAAATAGCATCATTAATCATCTGAACCTACTTGACATTTATAGACTACTTTACCCAACAATAGAAGAATGTACATTTTTTTCAGGCTCACATAGTACATCTATCAAGATAGACCATTCTGAGCCATGAAACACACCTGAATCAATTTAAGAAAACAAAAAACGTACAAGGTGTGTTCTCATATAAAGATTTTCAATTTAAAACAAATGCATGTAAAAAATAAAGGGAAATACATACAATGTACACAGAATTATAAGAAAGCAGTAGTGGTATATTAACATTAGACAAAGTAGATTTTGGAAAAAGGACTATTACCAAAGATAATGAAGATCATTTTATAATTATATGAATAAATTCACCAAGAAAATATAAACTTTTCTTAATGTTTGAGGAATTAATAAAGAGTTTCAAAATTCAGAACCAAATATTATAGAAATAACAGAAGAACTAGATAAAATCAAATTGTGGTTATATAAATTATACAACTTTCCTAGTAATTTATAGAAGAAGAACACAGAAAATCATTATGGAGGTAGAAGTCTTCAATAATACTTATTTAATCTAATTGACAATTATAGAACATTTTAAGTAAAATCAGCAGAATACATATTCTATTTTTGTTACCATAACATTTACCATGGTAGACCACATTCTGGTCCATTAAGCAAGTTATATTTAATTTAAAAGACTTTGAAGCTCATTTTCTCTAACAACAGATAAATTAAAATAAAACAATAAATAAATATAAAATTTTTTGCATATTTGGAAACCAAGTAACCAAATAATAATGGATTAGAGGATAAAAAGTAATTAAAAACAATATGAAACAAAGGAAGATGTGAAGATGCCCTCACTTTTTTCTGATGTATATGAAGTAGTGCTTATGCTAAATTTTACAGTGAAAATTGCCTCTATTAAAAAAATGGTTTTATATTAATGACCTAGGCTTTCACCTAAATAAATCTGAAAAAAGTAATTTATATTAATATAAGCAAATGGAGAAAAAAATGAAAATTGAAAATCAAAACATTAAAAAATCAATAAAATCAAAAGCTGGGTTTTTGAAGTATAACAACAAAATTGATAAATTATTTTTTAATAATAAGAAGGCACAAATATCTATGCCATGATGGGCAGAGGCAGTACAGACACTAAAATAATTGTAAGAGATTGTTATGAACAATTTTATCCCAATTAATTTCACAATTCAGAGTGTATGGATAAAATTTTTGAACAACATAAAGTAACAACTTACTCATGGAAACATCATAACCTTCTATTTATTAAAGGTATTGGGCACCTAGTTGAAAATCTCCTCTCAAAAATCTCTGGACTTATATTGCTTCACTTGTAAATTTAATGAAATATTCAAGTAAATAATTATAAAAAAAAGCTGTTCCAGGAAATTGAAGAGGAGAAAATACTTTCTAACTCATATTATAAGGCTAGTCTTTCCAGAAAGAAGAAAATTAAAAAAAAATCCTAGATACCAATTACTCTCATTTTCATAAAAGTAATTATTTTTAATAAAATAATATTAAATTTAATTCAGCAAAATAAAAAGGTGTAAAATATCATAATCAATTTTATTTTAGAACACAAATGTAAGTCTGGTTTAACATTTGAAACATTAATCTGTAAAATTTAACATGTTAATGGAGCAAAAATAGAAACAAATATATTACCTCAACAAAAAGGTGAAAAAGCATATAATAATATTTAACAGTAATGCTTGACAAAAGTTCTGAATAAACAATCACTATATGAACATAAAACATACTGATTCTTACAAAAATCATCCACAGAAGATGTGGAGCTCATATGGCTGTAAATTGTGAATGACTGAATGCATTCCTTTTATTATCAAGACATATTACAATATCCAAAATGTGACATATATAGGAATAAATCTGAACAAACATTTATAAGTCCTATATCCTAGAAAATGAATTCATGATAATAAAATTTTAAAAAGCTCTAAATTCATGAAGAAATACATCATGTTCGTGAACTGAAAAGTTTATTGTTAAGATGCCCAGCCTCTCAATGAAATGATCTATTTATTAATGGCAATTTTAATCAATATCTTAGCAGGCTTTTATAAAAATTATCTAAGTCTAAAAATTATAGAAAATAACAAAAGCGTTAATAAAGCAGAAAGAGTATTAAATAGAGAAACAAAAGTTGAGGACTTGCACTACTGATTGTTAAGGCTTATTACAAAGTTACTGTAACAAAGAAAGCAATTTATTGGTATAGAGGTACACATATAGACCAATAAACTTAATAGGTTCTTTAAATAGATTCATAAATATATATCCTTAATTAATCAACAAAGGTGCCTAAAAGACTTAATTTTCAAAAGGATAGTCTTTTCAACAGTGCTGAAAAATTTGTATAGGTAAACAACAACAAATGACCCTCTTTTTACACCATATACAAAAATGAACCCCAAATCAATCACAGACCTAAATACAATAGCTAAATCTCTTAAAATTATTGAAGAAAACAGAGAAAAGGTGATATAACATTAGTGACACATTTTTTTGTGAATACAGGACAAAAATCATTGACTATGGTACACATAATCAATAAAGTGGATATATCAAATTAGAAATATTTTCATAACACGAAAGAATTGTACAACTTAAAGAACATAAATCAATCCAATTGAAAAATGGGTCAATGATTTGAATAGACATTTTACCAAAGAAGATACACAGATGACAAGTATGTAAAAAGACAATCAAAATTATTAGCCATAAGGAAATGCATATTAAATCTGCATTAAGATATATTACATACTCCCTAGAATAGCTAAAATAAAGAAAAATACATGAATTATAAGTTAAAATATGGAAAAACTGGACCTCTTATATATAGCCAGGGCATAACTTGTTTATATTTACTTTAAAATGGTACTTATCATTTGTATTACAGTTAAATTATTTTGAAATGCTTAGTACACACTATAAAATTAAAACTTTTAAAAACAAAAGTTTGAAATTAAAACTAGTGAATATAGATATCTACTTTTGGTGTTCTATTTACCACAATCAAGAAAAAAATGTTATCACAGTTATTAATATTATGAATTTAAGAATTAAAGATTAAATAAAAATAAAATAAAGATTAAAAATGTTAAAAGTAACTTAATGTTCATTCTGGAATGAGATCAGTATTATACATTATGCTCTTCATTAACCAGAACTCAAGCAACTAACACTCTCAAGCAACAAGCAAAATAATTGAAGAAATAATACTTCAAACAAAAATTAAAATAGAATAAATTTTTAGTAAAAGTGTAAGTATAAACTTGGCACACTACGTGCCCCATCATGAGTAAGCCCATGCTCATGCACCTCTTGTCTCTCACTCCCACTAATTATTAATGTGTAAATATGAGGGCTGTCTGGAAAATATTCAGCCATGTGATGTGAAAATAAAGGCTTTTATGACTGAATTTTTTCTAGACAGCCCTCATATACTGTTCAGTTGGAATACATTATTATTTAAATTTTGTGTTCTCACCCAATCTAAATATGCCAAAACAAATCCCAAATAAGCATAAATGCATAGTACTTACCCTAAAGCAGAAGATAAAAATATGCAAGAAATTTGAAAAAAGTGAGTCATACTATCTCAAGGAGGAATTTAATGTTGGTTCATCAATGATGTATGACATTAGGACTAAGTCTCAGAAAATAAGAGTTTTATATTAAGTCACATAGTGACAAGAGTGTGGAGAAGCATCATACTCTTCATACCTTAAAAATGAAAGTGCTTGACACAGCCCTTTGTGCATGCTTTTTGCTGAAAAAGTCTGAGGGTGCTCGTATGTCTGGACATATATTACAGGAAAAATGAGAGAATTCCATGAAAAAACAAACACTGAAAGTCAGTGTTCATCTTCAAGGGGCTGGCTAACCCCATTCAAGGTTCATCACGGCATCTGTAAGCAGAATAAGGCTGATTTCAAGGCTGCAGCTTTATTTCATAATGTGTTTAGTAAAGTGGTTGCATAAAATAGCTTGATTCCAGAGTAGATTAATTATGCAGATGAGACTGAATTAATGTGGAAGTCTCTGCTTAATTCTACTTTGGCTGTTGGTAATGAGAAGGTAACTCAAATGTTCACGCTAAATAAAGAGCATATAATTGTGCTCATTTGTTCAAATGCATCAAAAAATCATTAGGTAAAATTGTGTGTAATTGGCAAATTTGCTTAACCAACGTGTGTTAAAGGCATAACTTACCTTCCTGTAGATTATCATGCACAAAATAATAGTTGGTTGGATGCAAAAACTTTTACCAAGTGGTTTTATTATTCATTTGTTCCCAATGTTAAAAAAATCTATGAAAGAAGTAAAATACTAGGGAATCGTAAAGTTGTATTTCTCCTGGTCAACTGTTGCACACATCCTCCTATGAAAGAGCTTATAAATGGAAACATTTTTATGTTATCTTCTAGCTAATGTCACGAGTCTGGTCCAACCAATGAATCAGGAAATGATACTGAATGTAAACGTATTCTACAGGCATAACTTCATATGAAAAATGACTAATTTTGACAGGCCAATTCTGGACTTAGAAAATATATCATCTAAAAGATGCTATCTACGCTGTCAGTTGTGCTTGGGATTCTGTGAAGAGTGAAACATTACAGAAATTTTGGAGAAAGTTGTGGCCAGCTGTATTTTCTTTGGAATCTTCATCCTGCTCTTTTGATTTTGAGGGATTTTCAGTCAATAATGCAGCTGCCAGCAGCAGAGTTTATTATGAAATCTGAGTTAGTTGACTCTGCTAATGACAAAATGAATTTGTTTGGAGATAAACTTGATGACTGGCTTGCTGTGGATGAAGCTATTCCAGTACCTTATACATTTAATACAGAAGACTTAATAGGATCTATTTTGAATAAAGAAAAAAATGAATGTTGCAGAGCATGAAGAGAGAGATAACAAAGGATGTGAGGTGAAGGAAGTGTCCTGGCAGAGAGTTATTTCAGGATTAGAAATTGTAATAGCTTTTTCAGAACAGCAATCCTTCTTCACTTCTCAGCTTGCTATGCAGCTGCACATCGTGTAAAACATGATTTTGCATCAGAGGAATCATGCCTCAAAGCAAGCTTATGTTTGTTCATTTATCAAGAAAACTGCATGCAAGTTTGCCAGTACAGCATCCTCTACTCATGGAAATTCAAAACAATCCACATCCACTTCTTCCATATTATGTCCTAGCTACATTATCAGATTCTGATGATCCTGACGCAGTTTACCCAGTAAACTCTCTATCTTTACTGTAACAGTTTTAAGCATGTATGTCTATGTTTTTTCTAAATTACTTAAAGTTAAAAAAATTATATTAGTGAAGTTCATTAGTTGAAGTATATTGACTGCCATTTGATTAAAATTGCACACTGCATTCACAAAACTATTTTTATAATAAAACTGTATTGTGTTAAGTTTATCTTTATTTGTCTTAATTTGTTTTTAATTACTGTTTTTCAATATTATTATGAAGGTATTGCAAAGTTTATGGTATGGTATCCTATAGTATGGGGTATAGTATTACTTAGGCTTATTTTTAATAGTAACTCTCAAGAAACCAGAAGCTACATTTATCCAGCATCTACCAAACCCTATGGGTTCCAGTTAATGAAGAATTTACTGTATATGCAGAATAAATAAGTCATATTAAACATTCATTATTTTAAAAATAATTTGTGATTGGCTCTAGTGGCAAGAGGTATAATAATATTTCTATTCTGGGTCTGTTTTAAGCCCTGTTTTGTGTTACTCCCTAGCTGTAAATTCTTTGTTCTTTTTCCAACTTTCTTGTCCTGTGCTGATCTGTGCTGAGATGTTACTTCTGTGGAAGTGAAAAAAATATATATACAATAATTAATATGCATTAAAAATCTGGTAACTTCTGTTAGATGAGTTTTATGTGTGTGTAGTTCAGATCACCAACACTTTTATGTGTAACATGAGGGTTTGGCATATGATGGTCAAATGGGAAATAAGAAAAAGAATTGTCAGTATTTATTAGAATAATTGTTAAATAATTAGTTGAAAACCTTTACTCTTATCTGAAACTAAATGATAAACAATAACTTTTTTGAAACCATAAAGTACCATGGTCACTGTGCAAACTGCTACCCTGCAATCTTAAAAGACAAGCTCTTTCTGATATATATAAAACAAAATCATTTTATCTGGAACAGAATTTGCTGGGTGTATAAACTAATAAGAATACTTAAATTACAATTTTAATGAATTGCTGAGGATTAAGTTTATATTAGCATGAGAAAAAACTCTCAGAGGATTCAAGCATAGATGATTCCTAAAACAATCTTAAGCTTTCTTTCAGGCACCTCACTAGATTATTAAAGTGGATGTCTGTTGCCTTACCATCTGTCCCCTCATGCATTCCCCATGACGTCCTAAGGCAGGAGCTAAGCATGGAGGCCATGGAGGCGTAGAATACCTCACATCACACTGCATGGCTCCAGGGGATGACTGGTTAGTCAATGATGGATATGATTCCTCAAGGGAGGAAAAACCTAAGACAGGCACAGTCACATAGGGGCCACCAGGAGAGAGCTTGGACTCTACAGAGGTGAGGCACAGCTCCTCACCTTCTCTGAGGTTAATCATCTACCCTCTGGCTGCCTTGTGTCTCACGCTGCTCCCATGGTGACCCGAAAGAACAATATCAGTCATGCACCAATAGGAATGATTTAGGTACTGAGTCAAACCCCTGGGGTGGTTTCAGTACACTGAATCTTTGGGGCTAAACGTTCTTATAGAAATACAATGCATGTTGAAACACAATGGAGACTTTGAGAAAAATGGCTGTCTCCTAGGTAATGTAACTCACAGACCATGGAATAACCAGTTTCAATTCCTTGTACACTCACCAATAAAAGCTATGCATCGGCTCAATTTGGGATGCCTGGTCCTTTGAGAGTGGGGTCCTTTGGCCCCACTTGGAACATACTTTTGACTACTCTGTTTCTTAACTTTGCATTGCCCTACTCATTCACCTACTGCTCATGTCATGCTGGATGTGACATCTGGTGCCCAATGTGGGGCCCAAGTAGTAAGGTCGATATCAAGTCAAAATCAAGAGGTATAATGGCACAAGACCTGGGAAAGGGTCCAGAAAACTACTCAAGGTAGGGTAAGTTCCTGGAGATTTAACCAAGGTAATGGGGAATTCTAATAACCAGAAGAGGACTTAAATGTGTTTGCTTAAACAACTTCTTAAGGCCAGAGGAACTTGAGTGTCAGATCAGAGACTAGAGGAGCTTCTCAAAGCCATTGAAACTCACTGGTCTTGGTTCCCAAACATAGGGACATTAGATTTAAAAATAATAAGAGACAGTTGATATGAAACTCCACACATTATACCATAAGGGAGTTTCTTTTCCAGTAGCTATTTGGAATACATTGCAATTAATTCAAACAGTTTTAGAGACTTACAGACTGATGAGGAAGATGAAGGAGAGGAAGAAATACAGGAATCTGAGGAAAAAGGGGATGGCTCTTTAGAAGTCCCCATTGCAGTCCCAAAGTCATTATATGCTTCATTGGAGGACTGTCATCCATCCTCAGGTCCTTTACTTGATTTACCGCCACTGCCCGCTTCTCCACAGTGTGAGTGGGATCCACCGGCGCGGCAGGAAAGGAGAAACAGCCCTTTCCTTCCCGCTGCATGCGCGCCTCCCCCTCCTAATAGAGGCTCTCACACACCGCTCTCTGCGGTGAAAATGGACATATGACAGGTCTGATTAGAGGGTGATTTAGAGGCTTTAGCTTTTCCCGTGATCATATGCGAGCACGCTATTCCTGGCGATGATCCAAACCACCCTAATATTGTTCAGGAATACGCTCATGAGCCCTTTTTATTTAAACTCTTAAAGGAGCTCAAATGGCCACTCTTGCACAGCTATGGACCCCCATAGCCTTTAAATAGACAAATAACAAGTCTCTATGGATAGAACAATGGCCCCTCTCCTGAGAAAAATCAGAGCTGTTAACAGAATTAATACAAATTCAATTAAAACAAAATCATATAGAACTTTCTACTAGTCCTTGGAATTCTCCTATATTTGTCATTAAGAAAAAAATCAGGAAAATGACAATTACTCACTGATTTATGAGCTGTTAATGCGATAATTGAGCCCATGGGTGCCTTACAGCCTGGGCTCTCACAGCCTTCTATGATTCCAAAAAATTGGTCTTTAATAGTTATTGATTTACAAGATTGTTTCTATATAATTCCTTTACATTTTAATGGTTGTCCTCGATTTTCATTTTCTTTTCCTTCAAGTAATAACAAAGATATCAATGAAAAGTTCTTCCATAAGGAATGCTTAATAGTCCTACAGTGTGTCAGGTTTTTATAGATCTAGCAATAAAACCTATAAAAACTAATTTTCCAGATTGTTATATTATTCATTATATGGATGATATTCTATGTGCTGTGTCCTCTGACGAACAGCTGGCAGCATGTTTTAAATTACTTAAAGAGCAACTTGATTTGGCTGCACTTTGTATTACTCCTGATAAAATTCAAAACACAACTCTAGTTCAATATTTAGGAACAGTTGTGGATTGTCAGTCAATTTGACCTCAAAAGGTTCAGATAAGGAGAGATCAAATTAATACTTTAAATGATTTACAAAAATTGCTAGGAGATAGTAATTGATTACGTCCTACTTTGGGCATTCCCACTAATGCTCTCAGTAATCTATCTCATCTCTTATGAGGCTCTTCACAGTTGGGTAGTCCCTGCACATTAACTTCTCAGGCCAACACAGAGTTGGAATTGATTGAAAGTAAAATACAAGAGGCTCAGATTCAGCATATAAATCTCTCTTTGCCTTTACAAATTTTAATTTTTCCAACTCCTCATTCACCCACAGTGGTGATTGTTCAACAAGATATCTGGTAGAGTGGCTTTTCTTCCAGCAACTTTGTTAAGTCACTCCCAAACTCTGTAGAGTTAATTTCAGAACACATTTCATGAGCTCACAACAGAGTGCATCATTTAACAGGACAGGAACCTAATCAAATCATGGTTCCCTTAAAAAAACAACAAATAACACATTTAAATATTCATTCTGAACCTTGGCAGGTTGCTATTAGTAATTTTTTTTTGAAATAATTGATAATCATTACCCAAAAAACAAGTTATTCTAGTTTCTCCTAAAAACTAATTGGATTTTACCTAAGAAACTCAGACAGGCTCCTATTTCTCGAGGCTTGTTTCTACAGATGGATCAAATAATGGTAAAGCAGCATTCATCAGTGAAAAAGGTCATCAGCTTATTCATACTAACTATGCTTCAGCACAAAAAGCTGAACTGGTAGCAATTTTAAATGCTTTACAAAATTATTCTGATCATTTAAATATTGTTTCTGATTCTGCTTATGTGTTCATACAGTACAAAATATTGAAACAGCATCTCTTGCTAATAATTCTAATCAATAATCTCTCCAGATTGTGTTTGCTCAACTTTAACAGGTGGTCAGAAACCAAAAACACCCTTTCTTTATTATGCATACACATGCTCATACTCTTTTACCCTGTCCTATGACTCATGGTAATGCCATTACGGAGTCCTTAAGCAGCAAATGTCCATGTTACTGAGGCAATGCATTTTCACTCTTTAACTCATACCAATGCTAATGGCCTTAGGTCTCTATTTCCTATTACTAACAAACAGGCTTGATATATTGTTCAAACTTGTCCAACATGTCAAATTCTTAATGTTCCTCAAGAATGCCCTGAAGGAGTAAATCCTAGAGGTCTTGTACCCAATGCTTTATGGCAGATGGATGTAATGGATGTAATTCATGTCCCTTCTTTTGGATGCTTATCTTTTGTTCATGTTACAATAGAGACTGCATCTGGCTTTCTAACAGCCACCGCCCAAACTGGCAAAAATGCTGCACATTCTTGCCATCATATGCTTATCTGTTTCTCTATGGGCCTGTCTCAATATACTAAAACAGACAATGGGTCTACATATACTAGCTCTAAATTCACAAACTTTTGTGCCACGTGGCATATTACCCGTACCTTATAAAACTCAAGGTCAAGCCATTGTAGAATGAGCAAATGTGACCTTGAAAAAACAATTACAAAAACAAAAAGGGGGAGAAACTAAGGACCCCCCATAGATACAATTGGCAAGAGCTACGTTTACTCTAATTTTTAAAAATTCATCAGGCTCAGATATCAAGGCCCCAAAGGAAAATGTGCCTATCTGGTGGAAAGATATTCAAACTAATCAATGGCATTTAGAAATCTTATTGACATAAGGATTGCTTGTGTCTCTCTCCAGACTGATGTGTTAAACCATATCATGAGTGACATGAGACCTGTTGCCAAGAATCAGAAAATGAAGAACCAACTAACAATTGAGATGCCCAACATCCAATCCCTGACAGTTGGCTCAAAACTGGTTGATTGAAAAAGAAATCCCCACAATGACATCAATATATTTCTTTCCACATCAGCAGTCATCTCTGTTGTAGGTTGCCTTCCACCTGGCAATGCAACAGAGAATTTTACTTATTGGGCTTATTTACCTGATCCCCCATTATTAACACCTATAACTTGTAATGATGATCCTCCTCTTATTTATATTTGTGATAGTTCTTGGTTTTCTGGACCTGAGAATCAAAGAGGTCTGGAATTTCCTGATGAGGGAGGTCAAAATTTTATTCTTTCAGCTTTAGGCTATATTTATCCACCCATTTG
The DNA here is from genome assembly GCA_004026885.1 of Lyroderma lyra. Classification (NCBI taxonomy): domain Eukaryota; kingdom Metazoa; phylum Chordata; class Mammalia; order Chiroptera; family Megadermatidae; genus Lyroderma; species Lyroderma lyra. The sequence continues at coordinate 147,209 of PVJL010003353.1, forward strand.
TATTGGACCTGATCCTCCATGTGTAATACTCACTGATCCAGTTTAAGTACTTCCAAAAGAAAACGGAAATAATACTTATAATGATTTATTTATGATTTCTGGAAATTGATTTGAAACTCAAGAGGTAAGCACTCATACTTTTCCTCCTTCCCATAATTCTTGTCCTCAAAATACTAATATAATTGATACATATTTCTGCATTCATTGGGAGGAATATTGGTGAACTCTAGGCCAAGTATTATTTAATAATTCTTATAGTACTATAGTTGATTTGGGATCCTTGTGGTGCTGTGATCCATGTCTGCTCTCACATAAAATGTTCTGATCCTCAATCCTTAAGAGAGCAATTACATGGATAAGAATTTCCTCAAAAAATTGCTTCACCTTACAATATTTCTATTTTTTGTCTGGCTAAAGTCCTAGCACCACCTCACTTGAAAATAATTAAGCCCATCTGAGGCCCATTACAAAGAACCTATGGAAAGTAGCCTTAAGTTTAAGACAAAATAAAATTTGTGAAGGAAATTATACAAAAAGTAAAAACAAAGAATATACCTTTAAATTTAAAGAAACAAAAAGATTTGATTTACAAGTTTGCCTTAAAATTTATTTTGTTTTTCTATTAGAAAATTTTACAATTGATCCAACCTTAAAAATGGTGGAATTCCTTCAATGTCATTTATATACTTGTATTAATTCCTCAATTTATAATTCCTCCCATGACCAAATTATGATTTTAAAAAGGAGACAAGGATTATGGATACACATCCAAGCTCATAGGGTATGGGAAGGCTCACCAATGGTTGATATTGTTTTACAACTCCTTCATAAGATTTAACACTGGACAAAGAGATTTATTGGCCTGTTAATTACAGCAATTATGGGAATTATAGCAATAGCTACTGTTGCTGCTCTCGCTGGAGTAACATTACATCAAAATCTACAGACAACTCAGTTTGTACAGGAATGGCATGAAAATGCAAGTAAGACTTGGAATCAACAAATTAAAATGGACCAAGAAATTAATGTTAGATTGGCTGATTTGGAGACAACCGTAGTTTTTATTGGAAATTAATTTGAAAATCTTTGTATCATGATGACTTTAAAATGTGATTGGAATGTTTCTATTGTGTGACTCCTTTTGCTTACAACCAAACTAGGACTCCGTGGTCAGAGGTACAAGCTCACCTCCAGGGACATGCTCCTAACCTCTCTGTAGATATTCTACAGCTGCAGCAAGACGTGGATCAGATGACTCATGCCATGCTTTCTCCTCTACCAGGAGAGGAAACACTTTCCATGACAGTGGAAGGGTTGTCTCATTTAAACCCCATCACCTGGGTGAAAACCTTAGGTGAAGGATTTGCAGGTACAATTTCACTGTTGCTAATAATTCTTCTATTTTGTTTAATCCTTATATGTGGACAACAAGCCCCACAATGGGTCATAGATAAGGAAACTGCCAAGTCTGTGTTCTCCTCTTACAAAAACAAAAAGGGGGAGATGTTGCCTTACAACTGCCTAATTTTCTCTCCCCTCATGCATTTCCACTGACATCCTAAGGCAGTAGCTATGCGTGGAGACCACAGAGACATAGCATACCTCCCATCACTCTCTATGGCTCCAGGGGATGGCTGGTTAGTCAATGACGGGTAAGATTCCTTAAGGGAGGAACAACCTAAAACAGGCACAATTGCATAGGGGCCATCAGGAGAGAGCTTGTGCTCTACGGAAGTGAGACACAACCCCTCACTCTCTCTGAGATTAATCATCTACCCCCTGGCTGACTTGTGTCCCACGCTGCTCGCATAGTGACCTGAAAGAACAATATCAGCCATGCACCAACAGGAATGATTTGGGTACTGAGTCAAACCCCTAGGGTGGTTTCAGTACACTGAGTCCTTGGGGCTATATGTTCTTATAGAAATACAATGCATGTTTAAATACAATGGGGACTTTAAGAAAAAGGCAGTCTCCTAGGTAATGTAACTCACAGATCATGGAATAACAAGTTTCACTTCCTTGTATGCTCACCAATAAAAGCTATGCATTGGCTCGATTCGGGATGCCTGGTCCTTTGAGAGTGGGGTCCCTTGGCCCCACTTGAAACATACTTTTGGCTACTGTGCTTCCAAATGTTGCATTGCCCTACTTGTTCACCCACTACTTGTGTCATGCTGGCTGTGACTGATATCTAACAAACAAACAAACAAACAAACAAACAAAAAGAAAACCTCCTTTTAGCTCTAGAAGAAGGCAAGAGTAACCTTTCTGAAAAAATCCCAGAGACTTCTTCATAACAAAGAGCTAATTTCAAGGGCCAAAACTTTAGTGAGCATGTTCTGAAATTTGCTCCTAGGGGTGTGAGGAATTTTCCAGACTCTTGCTTTCTCCAATCTTTCAGCCTCATTAAAATTGTGGATGGCACAGTCCACAGGGGTCATACTTTTACATGACTTCAGAGATATATAATGAAAATAGAGTAGTCAGGCAAAACTTAGAGATCAGGGGGAGGAAGCTATGAAAAAACATTTGTGATGAACAGTGTTCTCAGACAATAAATTACTAACATTTCATTTACATTTTATAGACTATTTTTTTTTTCATTTAAATTACTACCACAGCACTGTGGCCTGGGTTCGATTCCCAGCCAGGGAGCTACCCACATACAAAAAAGCAAAAAAAAAATAATAAAAATAAAAATAAAAATATAAATTACTACCACAACACAGAAAGGGCTATGATATAATAATATTATAATAGATTAATACAATATAAATAAGAGTGTATTATATTTGAAAATATTCTCCCAGAGAAATACATAAGAAAAACAATGTGGGAGACAAACATAAAAATAATATGGGAATTTGAATCATCTGATAACTATCAAAAATTGCATTGGATGCCATTAAACAAACATAAAAGACTATTGCAATTGAGAATATAGAACTCATATTCATCGACGCAAAAGGCAGGAAGTTTTTTAAGAACCAAAGTAAGCTAGTAAAATAGTAATGGAAGTTTTTATTTATTTTGGGATTTATTGAAAGTAAGCAAGGCAGAATCATCACTTAAATATTAATGTAGTTCATCATATTGCATCAATTGAAACAGGATGTTTTATTTCACCACTGCAATTGAGCATCAGATTGAAATTTCCGGCTAGTGCAATGAGACACAGAAAATAAATAAAACATATACAAATTGAAAACAAAAACTAAAACTGATCTGATTGTCAATGTAGAAAAGGTCAAGTAATCTACATAAAAAACAAGCCAAAAATTCTTCAATTAATGAAAACTGGAACAAGATTGCAGGATACAAGGTCAATATGTAAAAGTCAATTAATCTCCTATATACCATCAATGAACAATTTGAATTTAAAATTAAAAATACAGTTAAATGTACAATGACACCAGAAGAAATAACATGCTTAGGTACAAATTTAACATATGTATATAGAGTTTATAAGTGAAAAACTTCAAAAATAAAAGAAATTACAGATTTAAATAAAGTATATTCTGTGTTAATGTACTGAAAGGCTCAATAATGTTGAGTTAATCCTCCCTGATTTATGTGTAATTCAATAAAAATCCCAGCAAATTTTTTTCACAATATTGATAAATTCTTCTAAAATTCATATAAAAATCAAGTAGCTGGAACAGCAGAAATAATATTGAAGAAGAAAACCAAGTTGAAAAATTTACATTATGAAATTTCAAGACTTACTTTGAAGTTACAGTAATACAGATAGTATAATATTAGTTAGGCAGATAAAGACATTTCACAGTGTGGAGATCCTAGAAATAGATGAACATAAATATAGTCAATTTTTGACAAGGCATAAGGGCAATTCCATGGAGAAAGGTTTTTTTTAAAAATTGTACTAAAAAAGTATGCAAAAAAAGAGTGATTGTAGAATACACCTTACTCCTTTTATAAAATTTAACTTAAAATATACCACAGAAGTAATAGTAAAATAAAAAAAATGATCAGTTTCTAGAAAACATAAAAAAATTACATTGATTTGGGTACCTGATGAATTTTTAGATAAAATAACAAAAACACAATGAAAGAAAATAAATGATAAATTAGACTTAAAATTTAAACATCTGCTCCAATTAAATACCAATAAGACAATAAAATACATGTTAAAATTGGGAGATAATATTGTAAAATGTGATAAAAGATCAAAATCCAGAATTCACAGAAACACATCTGAAATTTTTAGAAAGTCAATAATAAGAATGAAGCCCACTAAATTTTAGTAAACAATATGAACAAACATTTTACAAAGAATATACAGGCAGTATCTCATTTTACTGTGTTTCCCTTAATTGCACATAACAATATTGGCCTTTTTATTTATTTATTTATTTTTTGTATTCACAAATTGAATGTGGCAATCCTGCTTGGGACAAGTTCATCAGCACCATTTTTGCAGCAGCAATTGCTAACTTCACATCTCTGTGTCATATTTTGGTCATTCTAGTAATGTTTCAAATTTTAAATTCTGATACTTGTTATGTTATCTCTGATAAGTAACCTTTGGTGTTACTATTGCAATTGTTTTGGGGTGTCATGATGAATGAATTTAAATAATAAATTTTGTGTGAATTCTGACTGTTCTACTTACTGGCTGTTTCCTCATATTTTACCTTCTTTTGTCTCCTTATTTCCTGAGATAAAACATTATTAGTATATGGTGAATTAATAACAATACAGTGGAATCCAGTATTCAAGTGAAGAGTCATGAATCTCACTTTAAGTAAAAAAACTAGATATAATTAAGCTTAGTGAAAAAGTAATTACGAAAATCAAGATATGCTGAAAACTAGGCTTCTTGCACCAAACATTTAGCAATATTGTCAATGCAAAAGAAAAGTTCCTGAAGGAAATTAAAAATGTTATTCCAGTGAACACATGTATAATAAAAAACTAAAAAGGCCTTATTGCTGATATGGTGAAAGTTTTAGTGGTTTGGATAAAATATCAAACCACTCACAACATTTCCTTAAGCCAAAGCCCAATCAAGACCAAGACCTTAACTCTTCAATTCAATGAAATTTGAGAGAGGTGAGGAAGCTGCAAAAGGAAAGTTTATAGTTATAAGGAATTGGTTCATCAGGTTTAAAAAAAAAGTAATCTTTAAGCATTACTTAAATATTGTAAATAAATAATCAAATAAATATATAGACACAATACTTTACCAAGAGTTAGAAAAGCAGCAGTCAGAAAAATTTCTAAGTATTTTTCTCAATGATTGTTAACATTAGAAAATGTATTCTCCAATCAAAAATACAATTCAATGAGAAATATAATGATAATAATAATAATAATAATAATAATAATAATAATAGCTATCCTGAAAGCATTATAATATTTGGACATAATTAATCACTATAATAATTAACATATACAAATAAGAATAAAAAATATAAAAATGAAAACCACTAACATATAAGAATTAATAAAATCTAATGTATGTATATATATATATATATATATATATATTAGTTTTAGGATTGTGAGATAACACTATAGCAGAAAATTATAACATTCAATATTTAGAGTAAAAAAAGATTAAAATATATTTATTATTTTTCAGAAATAAAGCAATAAAAATAAAAGCAGTAGAGGAAAAAATACAGGGAAAAGCAGAAATTAATAATGTAAGTAAACAAAGAGGCACTAGAGAGGATTAACCAACCCCAAAAGGGTTATTTGAAAATACTAATTAAATTAAAACACCCCTGAAAGCATTGCTTAAAAAGTAATACAAGAGAAATAGAGAACAAATAATTTTAGAAGTAAAATAGAACATAAACAGAGTAGTAGCTAGGCATAAATTGAATATGTTATATAATTATTAAAGATGATATTATGGCAGGATTGGATATTCATATCAACCATAAGGAGATGATGCAGAAGAGTGAAAAGATGATTACAGGAATAAAATCCTCATGTAGATATATTTCATTTATAATAATAAGAGAATTTATCAACAAAATAATTATAAAATGATTTCTATTACACCAATCACATAAAAATTATTTAACAGAGATAACAGCAAATTGATACTTCAGATGTCTATGCTCATATATAAATAAAATAGGAAACCATTTAGTCACTAAAAATACATGCTTTATCAAGACAAATACAATAACAGTAAATCTCAAATGCAAAATGTCATGTAAAAGTATCATTCTGAAAATATTATGAGTGCATAGACAGAGAGATCTAAGATGGCAGAAGTGGTGAACACTGTGTCTGCTGAATTCCATGAACACATTAAAATTACAACTAAATTATACAACAACCAACCTAAAGAACCATCTAAAGTCTAGCAGAAAAGAAGTTTTAAAACTACAAAAAGGAAGCCATGTTGAGACTGGTAAAAGGGGCAGAGATGCAAAACAGGTTAGCCTGAAACTTCAGTGTGATGGTTGAGAATCAGCAGAAATATTTTGGGCACAGAGGTATCCCCCAAAGCAGTAAGGGACATCAGCCCCACACCAGGCTTCTTAGCCCAGAGTACTGGTGCTGGGAAGAGGAGCCCCACAACATCTGACAATGAAAAACAGTGAAAATTCTTACCAAGTGGGTGGGGCAGAAGGCTTTGAAAATCCCAGACATCCTCTTAAAGTTCACACACACAGACTCAGTCACTCGTGGGAACACACCTTGGACTCCAGCAGATGGACAGTGATTCAGCAGATGGTGAAGAAATAGGGGAGGCAGACTAAGGTGTGTGTGAACTGAGGGCTGCAGGACAGTCACCACTTTTCCTGAGTGAGGTCCTTTCTCCTCCCATGTAGCCATGTAGCTGGCAAATGGGCACCAGCTTTCTACCTAATACATAGAAACAAACACAGAGAGACATCCAATATAAGGAAACAAAAAATATGTTTCAAATAAAATAAGAGCAGAAAACTCCAAGAAAAGAACTAAATAGAATGGAGGCAAGCAACTTATTGGAAACAGAGTTCAATACAATGGTTACATGGATGCTTACTCAAGTAGCTTAGTGAAAACTTCAACAAAGAGATAGCAAACATTAAGAAGGATATAAAAACCATGAAAGAGAACTAGGCAGAACTAAAGAGTAAAATAACGGAAATTAAGAATGAAATAGAAGGAATCACCAGCTGACTAGATGAGGCAGAAAATCAAATCAGTGATTTAGAGACAAGGTAGCAAAAAACATCTGATCAGAACAGAAAAAAATTTCAAGAAAATAAGGATAGTTTAAGAGGCCTTTGGGACAACATCAAATGTAACAACTTTCACAGTATGAGTACCTGAAAGAGAGAAGAGAGAGAAAGCAAGTGATTGAAAACCTGTTATATTTTAAGAAATAATGACTGAAAGCTTTCTTTACCTGGTGAATAAAATAGACATACAAGCCCAAAAAGCACAGAGAGCCCCAAACAAGATGAACCCAAACAAGCCCACACCAAGATACGTTATAGTAATAATTAAAATGTCAAAGGTTAAAGACAAAAAGAGAAGCCTAAAAACAGTAAGAGAAAGGCCTGTAATACCTCACAAGCAAGCTTCAATAAGGCTGTCAATTGATTTCTCAACAGAAACTTTGCAGGCCAGAGGGCATTTGCAGAAAAATATTCAACATGATAAAAAGCAATTACCTACAACCAAAATTACTCTTTTCAGAAAGACTATCATTAAAAATCAAAGGACAGATACATAGCTTCTCAGACAAGGAAAAGCTAAAAGAGTTTACCATCACCAAACTAATATTACAAAAAATGATATAGAAACGTTTTAAAGATAAAAAATAAAGAACAAAATTGTGAATAATAGAATGGCAATAGTTACATATTTGTGAAAAATTACTTTCAATTTGAGTGGATTAAAAGCTTCAATCAAAAGATATGGAGGGTATTGTGCTGATCAGAGTGTCAGATAGAGAAAGACAAATGCAATTTGATTTCACTTATACAGTATGTGGAATCAAAAGAAAAAAATAATCAAAACAGAAACAAACTTATAGATACTGAAAACTTCTGGATAGTTGCCAGATGAGAGGAAAATTAGGAGGGTGAAAACAGAGAAAGAGATTTAGAAGAAAAAATTGGTTGTTACAAAGCAATTATGAGGATGTAGGGTATAGTACAAAAAATCTAGTCAACAATATTGTGATAACTATGTACGGTTTCGGAAGACTACTAGATTTGCTGAGGTGATACTTGGGACGAGGTTGGGACACGGTGCAAAGGTGAAGGTATTAAAAAGTACAAATTGGTAGTTATAAAATTGTCATGAGGATATAAAGTAAAGCATAGAGAATAACATGATAATCACTATGCATAGCATCAGGTGGGGATTAGACTATTCAGGAGGATCACTTCTTAAAATATATTAATAACCACTATGCTGTACCCCTGAAATTAACATCAAATAATATTGAATGCAAAAAAGAAAAGATGGTACGTATATACAATGGAATATTAATTAGCAATATAAAATAATGAAATTTTGTCATCTCCAGCAATCTGGTTGGAACTAGAGGGTATCATGCTCAGTGTAATAAGTTAGGCAAAGAAAGGCAAATGTGCTATGATTCCACTTACATGTGAAATTTAGAAAATAAAATAAAATAAACAGGAACAGACCCATAAATAAATAGAATATTTTGATGATCACCAGATGAAAGGAGGGCTGGAGTGGTGAGTTAAGAAAGGGTATGGATTAAGTACAAATTTTTTAGTTACAAAATAGTCATGAGGATATAAATTACAGCATGCAGCATATAAACAATAAGATTGTAATAACTGTGTATAATGCCACATTTATAAGGATGGTGACTTCATAAGTTATATAAATGTCTCATCACTATGTTGAACACCTGAAACTAATATAATATTGTAATTCAAATGTAATTGAAAAAATTTTCAAATTGTAAAAACTACAGAAAAGAATTAAACAATACTACTATTTAACACTAAAAAATGATACATACTGTACAATTTTGTTTATGTGATAACTTCTTTCTCCTTAAGTATTGTAAGAAGTAAGTCAGTAAGTTATACATATTAACTTTCTTTATAAAATTCAGTATAAAAAGGGAGAAACCAAACACTATGTTAGGAATTAGATCAAAGTCAACATAAAAAGTGACATTGTATTGATGATACGTTTTCTGATATAATGTGATAAGGATGACACTTTACCTCTTTGGTCTTGTTTCTCCAAACCCAATAACCCCAGTATAATTATGAGAAAAATATCAAACAAATCTCAATTGAGGTACATTCTACAAAATAGCTTACCATGACATATCAAAATCCTCAAGGTCATCAGAACAAGCAAAGTTTAAAAAACCATCACAACAAAAAGAGGCCTTAAAAGACACAATCACCAAGTTAGTCATATACCATTTGCAAAAGTCTAAATTTTGTTATGCCCTTCCAGGAGATACAGCAGAATATTTTATTTGAAATAATTTGCAAGACTTTGTAATTTCCCATGACATTAATTTACTACTTTTTATTCCCATTGATGTTATATAATGTTTTCTCTTTTATTTCTTTATTATTGCTCTTTATTATTTGTAAACATCAAAGTGACAGTGCTTTGATCTTTTTATTAATAAATTAACATAGGATAAATTTCCAGTGAGAGAATGGGATTCAAATTGATTATTTATTTATTCATACATATTAATGCCATAATTGTATAGCCATTGTCCCGCTACCTAAAATATTTTTTCTAAAGTATGTCAATTTATAGATTCATGCAAATTTTTCATTGAGTTATATTTCTAAAAAATGTTATCAATGATATTAATGTTTTACTCTTTGGGTAAATATAAACATTAATATAAATCTCTTTAAGATATTATGAAATTTAATTAACTAATCCAACCATTCTAAGTGTGACTCATTCTCTCTATTTTATTTCTATTTTTGCTCAAGCAAAGTAAATGAATAGCTCAATTAATGAAAAAAGATGTTTTTCAGGATAATTAATAGTAGAGTTGTGTTTGAAAACAAACACACAAACTCACAGACCCAAACACACACAGACACACAGATACATAGAATTCTTAAAATTACCTTTGATTTTAGCTTACCTTTTGAAACTGATGTTCTACATTATGTGGCACAAATGGTAAATCTAAGTGTATTATTATAGTATATTTGTCTTTATTCTGTCATCTATATTCAGTCTTTCAAGACTACTCATAATAGGCAATTCATCAAGTGTGCCACTTTATTTTTCTCAACTCTAATCTCTAGTTTTTCTACCAGACCTCATCCCCAACTTGAAAATTGTTAGAATGATGAGGACTCCATTTTTTTTTACTGAAACTTCTGCTAAGTTGTTTTGCAGAAACAGTTGAACGTACACAATGGGTGAGAAAGTCAATGAATGAAAACTGGTACCACCAGGTTCTAGGAATGGACTAACCACAAACTTGGGGAACAGAATGCTTCCCCCATAGCACCGAATTCCTGATTGCCTGGCTGTCCCAAGATTGATGATCTACCCTCTCAGCTGCCCTGACCCCTAAATGATCCACACTCCCTCTCCTCTGAGCTGATTCCTTTCTTGGTCTCAGATAACTAAACTGCTTCATTTTGCTTTACTTTGGCCTCACATGCTTCCCACTCAGCCAAGACTTAACACAAATGAGAAATTCTTGAAGGAAAGTAGAGCAGTTGGTAGTGTAATAAACTGGACTTGAAACATTTGTTTCTTTGCCTTAATGCCATAAAACTTAAGAGGACTATATTTATGCTACACTTCTGAAGTTTAATGAGTCTGTATAACAAAGACACATGGTTGGGATTGATTCATCATATCCCAAGGTGGCAAAATAAAAACATCATGCCAAGACAAGAACACTTAGTACATTAGAGGTATTATTTCTGAGTAACCAGAGCAAGGCATGTTCTACATGGCTTTTTATGTAGATACACATCACGAGGCCAAATAAAGTTGTTTGCAGTACTGCCAAGGTAAGGGCACAGTGACAAGTTGGCAAACTTTGTCAGATTTTGGGGATGATGACAGCTCTAATATCCATTCTAGCAAAGGAGTTCAAAATTGCACTGAAGAGTGAGGTAGGCATTGGCATACATGTATAGCTTCCCAAGGGGAGTACTTCAAAGGTGACCATAGTGACATTCAGCAATGATGTATATAGCATTTTTTCTAGGATGACTTCACAAAATTAATTGTCTGACTTCATATGTATGTGTATATATATATATATATATATATATATATATATATATATATATATGTATGATTTATTTTCCAGTTTAGAAGACAAACCTTATGTAGGAATATATTGATTATGTTGAATACCTACAGCACTTTCAGCTGTCATTAGTGACTTCAATTTTTGTTGGATGACAGTATGTTTTGGGCCTCATATTCAATCTTATACAATTTAGAAATGGACTACCTGAATTTGAATTATATGTTTTTTACTTACTCTCAGTGTAACCTTGGGAAAAGTTTTTAGTTATCCATTTTGTCATCTTCAAAATTGAAATAATAAAATAACTTAGTTATAATGTTATTGAATTGATTCTATAAGTAAATTAATACAAAATAACAAAATGCCTCACATAAGAAACATACAATACATGATAACCATTATTTTTCCCCTGTAGATTCCTTCCTGTTACAACATTATAATCAATAAAATTTTTATGGTATAAATTTCTGTATTTTCAATATGTATCATCCCTGATAGTGTGGAAGTGAAAGAATACTCAACCTAAAGTCTGGTTTTACCATAGAAAAGCCATACTGTCTCCAAATAATAGGGTCCTTACAGTTTGTACCTACCTTTTGAAACCAAAAAAAGTATAAAAATTAGCTCCTGTCATATTTTCACATCAGAAAGGATTAATTGTAATTGCAGATAAATGAGCACATTAGTATACAAATTGGAATACTATCAAGATGCATAGGTCAATTATTTAATCAGTAGTGCTGGTATATTTTCAAGATCATTTTACATTAAACCTTGTCTTGTCTACATGTCAAAAAGTTATAGGTTTGAAATTTCCTCTCTTTATCCTTTTTGATGTGATGTTTGGTTATACTTGAATGAATATTTCCATCTGATTACTACAGTGTTTGAGTTTATCCTATAAGCACAAAAAACCTTTTTGCATTTACCAGATTTTTAAATATGTTTTACTGTGGTTTGCACTATCAACAAAAAAGATGTTTCGTATGCCACGTTGTGTAACATTTTGTAATAAATTTTTATGTCAACAATGCCATTAAATTCTGATTTATGTATACTTAAATTGACTTGATGCAACTTAGTATGTTTTGAATATTCTTTGCAAAAATTCAATGTAATGGTAAATTTATTACCATGTAACATAATTTTGAAATAAAAATAATGTCATTTATATACAAAGCACCACAAAATGTTATTCAATAGATAAAATACTTTTAATTTTTGTGGCTTTTTGATACATTTTGAAAAAATCTTGAAATCAATTAATACACAGTAAAAAATTGTATAATTCTGAGATTAAAATAAAATTTTTTGAGAAAGTAAAATAAATTAACAGTAATATTTTTTTTTCTAAGACATCAAACTAAAGTAGTTGGTGAGAGTTATCATTTCTTCATGATTTCTTCTGGCTCTTTTCATCAGTGGCTTAGAGGTGCAGTGTTTTTTGGTGTGGGTTTTCTATTTTTTTTAACTCATTTTTATTGTTAGACTTATTGGGGTGACATCTGTTAGCAAGGATTACATACGTTTCAGGCTTACAGTTATACAGTGCATTGTCAACTTATTGTATAATAATTTCACCACTTAATGTGACTTCTCTTTCCATCACCTTATATTTAGCTTCCCCCACTCCTCTCCCAATCCCTCCCCTTTCTCCCCTCCCTAACCCATTCGCCCCAAATAAACATTAAACTATTGACTGTGTCCATGGGTTATTTGTTTGTTCATTTCTTTTTTTCTTTGCTTTCAGTTTTATATTCCGCATATGAGTGAAATCATGCAGTTCTTTGTTTTTTCTGTCTGGCTTATTTCACTTAGCATGATGATCTCCAGGTCCATCCATTTTGTCGCAAATGGCAATACTTCATCTTTTCTTACAGCTGAGTAATATTCCATTGTGTATATGTACCACAGCTTCTTTATCCAGTCATCTGTCGCAGGGACCTTTGGTTGTTTCCATGTTTTGGCCACTGTGAACAGCGCTGCGATGAACATTGGGGTACATAAGTCTTTGCGGACAAAGGTTTTCAAGTTCTTTGGGTAGATCCCCAGAAGGGGGATT